>JAHKBH010003890.1:0-11486 GCA_019049505.1 Pachyrhynchus sulphureomaculatus
AACTCATGTTTTTTTTAATATTTTCGGTCTACCCTAACTTAGACGCAAATTTTTTAAGATCTACCCGATTCAGAAATAATTATTTTTTTAAGTTCAGATATGGTTTCGACACGTAGACGTTGTTTGCACAAGCTAAATTGTTTTTGCTATATTTGTGGCGAATACATCTTTGAAAAATACCGAAAACCTATCTCGGGCTTCGTTAAAACTACGTATTTTAACCACTTTCAAATAACATTGTGCAATCAAGACAAGCATATTGTGTGCCAGAACTGTATTGTGTGTCTGCGGCAATGGTCAAATGGAAAAAGAAGTGCTATCAAAGGACCCCGCACAAATTAAGTGGATTCGTGCCCTTCGGTGAAATTGGCTGAAATTCGGATATGTTGTTCGTTCCGCCATCCTGAGCAAAAGTCTCAATGGGCACAAAGCTCAATTTTGCGAATTTTGGCTTCTAGGGAGCTCCAAAGTTCCACGGATTTAACATTATTTACTATTGTTAACTAGCATTTAGCAATTGAAATTGATAAAATTAACATGTAAACATATGTTTTTAAAGTTGCTTAATTCTGAGCTTCATTTAAGCCTGAGCTTATAAAGGCCATAGGAAAGTATGCCGTACCTGCAAATCAAATATTTTCTCAACCTTCAACTCATTTATTTAACCGCTGTCATTAGCTACAACCAGGGAGAGCC
Organism: Pachyrhynchus sulphureomaculatus; assembly: GCA_019049505.1. Classification (NCBI taxonomy): domain Eukaryota; kingdom Metazoa; phylum Arthropoda; class Insecta; order Coleoptera; family Curculionidae; genus Pachyrhynchus; species Pachyrhynchus sulphureomaculatus. The sequence continues at coordinate 697 of JAHKBH010003890.1, forward strand.
ACGTAGAGGCAGACAGTCGGATTTTTTCCCCTTTTTGTCTGGTGTTGTCATAGTATGTGTGTTCTTGTCTGTAATATAAAAATATTTTAGTCGTATATGTGTCACTGGGAACTTGCCAGGTCAACAGTTGCATTTTCCATAGTGATTAGTGCATGGTACCGATTAATCAAAGCTCCAACAATTCTATAGTAATCTGATTTCAAAATTAAACATAATTTTTGCATTAATATAATAGAGTTTAAAATACCTAATATAATTAAGGATAAAAAAGGATAAATATTGATTCTTGATAAAATAATATACTTTTCTTTTCTCGCCAATGAAATGCGTTTTCAATTACACATATAATATGTACTGTGAAATAACTTTATATCGGTCATGATCATTGAATCTTTTTATAAGAAGTATCTTTGAAATTATTCAATCAGTTCTTTTCATAGCTAAAGCGTAAATAATAGTTTTCTGAACTTAAAGCATAAACAGTTCTTTTTAGAGCTAAAATCAAAACAGTTCTTCTCAGAACTAAATTCCAAATCAGTTCTTTTCAGAACTATCCATTTTTCTGGACAACTAATAAAAATAATATTGTTTTTTATCTAATCAACTTGAAGATCATATAAGACGGAATAAATAAATATTTTTATTTCCTTCGTTTTGTAAAGTTTTAAATATTTTTTCTTGATAGATATTAAATCATTAACTACTTCATAATCTCATATAAACTTTCCTATATTTTTTTACTGAGAATTGTGTATTCTTACTTTGCGATTTTGTTAATATGGCTAATCGCGCACGAAATGCTCAAGTCTCTTGTTTTGTTTGTGACCGCTTAGGTCGTTTACAGCAAATGCCCTGGATGGGTAACAATATCGATAAAAATCAAATAGCAATTCTTAGACGAGCTGCTAATGGTTTTGCTGATGCTGAGGTTGTGGAAGAGACCAGAATTTGCTTTAATTGTAACCAATCAATTATTACTGAATTAGAAATCATCGAAAATGATCCTACCCATTTAAGATTAAATGTTGTAAATCAGCGACAAAATCGAGTTTGTATTATCTGTGGAGCTACTGAAGGTACTACAAAATTATCATCTGAATGTAGGTCTAATGTTTTTGTAGAAGCGAATATATATATATATATATATAACTGATGGTATTAGGTGTTGCCCGAACCATCTTAATGGAAATAGATATATTTTTCAGCCATTAATTCTTGGGTTAACTTATGTAATCGCCCTTATTCCAGGTACTGATCTCCAGAATTTGTTAGAGAATATGCGTCAAGCTGCTCAAAAACAAGATAAATTATTCAATCCTGATAAACTGAGTGAACAGGAATTTGGTTGTTTATTTTCTGTCAATAAAGCTCAATTTGACGATCTTTTAACGTTTTGTGATCCAGTCCCTACGGATGGAGGATTAAGATATGTTCATCCTAAAGATCTTATGATGTTTCTCTGTAAGATGAGACAAGGTTTATCGGATGCATTTTTAGGTGTCATATTTAACTATCCCACCCGTCAAGCCGTAAGTATGGCTATATGTTCTGTAAGATTGTCACTAATGTTAAGATTTGTTCCACATAATATTGGTACTTCAGCAATTACAAGAGAAAACTTCATCGCAAGCCATGTTACTCCTATTGCAAACGAATTGTACAATAATGAGCCTGATGTTTCAGTGGCTATTGTAATATGTGATGCTACTTATGCTTATATACATAAAAGTAGCAATTTCAGGATCCTTCGTCAATCTTATTCAATGCATAAAGGTAGACATCTATTAAAACCAACACTCATTGTAGCTCCAGATGGTTATATTTTGTCTATTCTTGGACCATATTTCTCAGATTCACAAAATAACGATGCCGATATATTAAGAAGTGAATTTGAAAGGGACACTGAAAAACTTACGTGATTGGTTTCGAGGTGGCGACATTATGATAGTTGATAGGGGTTATAGAGATATAATACCATTATTGGCTCAATTAGGTATCGAACATAGAATGCCAGCCTTTCTTGAACGGGGACAAAGGCAGTTTATAACTGAAGTAGCTAATGAAAATCGTATCATTACTAAGGTTAGATGGGTAGTTGAAGCCAGAAATGGTCACATAAGAAGTATATTTAAAATGTTTCAAAATGTGTTTAATATTCAAAATGCTCGATACATTGGTGATTACTATAGAATTGCTGGAGCCTTGATTAATCGGTACCATCCACTAATCACTATGGAAAATGCAACTGTTGACATGGCAAGGCAAATGTTGCAGCGAAGGAATAGAAGAAATAACCTACAGGATATTGTGGTGCGTAACAGGTTGCAATATAGACGTGCTCAGTGGATTCGCCTAAACAATGAACAAGTTCCCAGGTTTCCAAGGCTAAGTATTGAATTTTTGAAAGATTTAACCCTTGGGATTTATCAAATTAATCTTGGATGTTCATATATTCAAGATATACTTCAGAGAGATAACGAAGAGGAGATTCAGATAGACGAACATTTTGATATGAATAATGTTATAAGACTGCAAATATATTCAAGATTTCGAAATCGCACCAGTCACCAAGTGTTCATTTCTTTAATTTCTAAGGATGAATTAAACCCTGGAGAAGAACTTATTAATGACTATTATTGCACTTGCCAATCTGGTGCTCGGACATTGGGAACTTGTGCTCATATTGCCAGTATATTATGGTACCTAGGATATGCAAGGCACCAAGATAACATAAGATACCCAGATGAAAGCCTTTTAAATACTTCGCGTGATGCAGCAAATAGATGGCAAGAAGATGCCAACGGTATTGAAATAATTGATGAAGCTTAAAAATATTAATAATATTGTAATCAGAGGCGCACTTTTTACAATTGATTAGACTATTTTTTTGCGATCTTAATAAAAAATTACTGACTTTGACTTGACGTAAGAATACAGTGACTATGACATGATGTGACAATGCCCATGAAATAAAATACAAATACAAACCTACTTGACTACTTTTTGTGACCTTAATAAAAAATTACTATGACTATGACATGACGTATCTACAGCATAATATATAGTAACGTATACGACTAAAATATTTTTATATTACAGACAAGAACACACATACTATGACAACACCAGACAAAAAGGGGAAAAAATCCGACTGTCTGCCTCCACGTGGCTTTCCCTGGTTGTAGCTAATGACAGCGGTTAAATAAATGAGTTGAAGGTTGAGAAAATATTTGATTTGCAGGTACGGCATACTTTCCTATGGCCTTTATAAGCTCAGGCTTAAATGAAGCTCAGAATTAAGCAACTTTAAAAACATATGTTTACATGTTAATTTTATCAATTTCAATTGCTAAATGCTATTTAACAGTTATTTGACTTTGACAGCTGTCAACGGTCATTGATTTTTTAACATCAGTTTTGAACTCAGCAACCTCAAAAACACATATATACATGTGGATTTTATTGATTTTGACTATTGCTTGTTGTTTGACAGCTAGTTGACAGCTGTCAACTGTCAATATCGTCTATTTGACATCTGATTTGAATTCAGCGACCTCGAAATCATAAAAAAGTACTTTTTTTTAAGGCAAAAAATACTAAACTTTTGATAAGAATACCTTATTTCGAGTAGTAAATAATGTTAAATCCGTGGAACTTTGGAGCTCCCTAGAAGCCAAAATTCGCAAAATTGAGCTTTGTGCCCATTGAGACTTTTGCTCATGGATGGCGGAACGAACAACATATCCGAATTTCAGCCAATTTCACCGGGGGGCACGAATCCACTTAATTTGTGCGGGGTCCTTTGATGATTTGGCAGGAATCTCAAAATAACCATGACGGCTGCTATTTTTGCGTGGTAAATATTAACGGCATAAATCCTGGAAATCGAAATAAATGATCATATTCTAACTTACCCCCCCGCTCAACGACCTCTTCTATACTTTGGTGAGATACAAGGAGAATCATCTAAATGCTCTGAAGAACCAGATCTTATGGAAATTGAAGACAACACAATGGGCAATACTGATTCGGATTTCACATGTAATCAGTCATCAGATCTTCAACCTTTTAATCAGTAAGGGATTTAAATTTATCAAAAGAAGCTCCTGAAATTTTGGCATCACGTTTAAAAGAAAAGAATTTATTTGCAGCAGGAACCAGAATATATTGGACCAGGGAAAAAGATTTATATTTCTGCTGTGTATTTTGGATAGATCTGTAGGAAGATCTATATAGGGAGGATATGTAGAATTTCATCAGCGAAATTTGTCTATTTAAGTGCAAAGGAGTGATGGACGAGATGCACTGGAGATTGGGAATGGGAGAGGGTCTAAAGGCGCCGGAAGCGAGTCTGATTGCTTGATTCTGAATTGGGTTGAGTTTCTTCTTAGTATTTGGGCTGAGTGTGGGTGGGTGCGTCAGAGAGAGCGGTTGGTGTGTGCGTTCGTGAGTGAGTAGTACGACGCTGGTTCGAAAAGTCCGTGCAAAGTCCGAGAGATGGCACTACCGGCGCGTATCGAGGTCATGTTTAGTTAGTAGCATCTCTTGAATGAACGCACACCAAGTTTCAGCCATATTGGTCTATTTCTTTGTGTTTGGCATTCGTGTGAATCAAGGAAGTCGACTGATTTTCAAGAAATGGACGAAAAAGAATTTCGTGTGGTGATTAAACATTACTTTATGAAAGGCAAAACGCCTCAGGAGACTAAAGAGAAGCTTGATAAACATAAAACACGAAAGTCATGGAAAAGGTTATCAATGAGCATCTTCTCTCAAATATCTTGAACGATTCAATATTATTAGCGATCACCAATATGATTTTCGTAAACATAGATCAACAGGAGATCTTCTGACTTATGTAACACATGTTTGGAACAACGCAACTGAACACTTTGGAGAATCTCGAGCGGTTGCCCTTGACATATCCAAGGCATTCGACCGTGTTTGGCACGATGGACTGTTGGCTAAGTTGCGCTCTTATGGTATGTCTGAAAGGTTCTGTTTGTGGCTCTCATGTTTCCTTAGAGAGCGTTCTTTACGAGTGGCGGTCGACGGATTTCTTTCTAACACCCTCACTATCAACGCCGGTGTGCCCCAGGGCTCCATACTGTCTCCTACTCTCTTTCTCATTTACATTAACGTTCTGCTGGAAAAGACCGGGAATCCAATCTATAGCTTTGTAGATGACAGTACCCTTGTCTCTTCATTCACCTTGAACGCTCGGACATCGGCTGCTCAGGCGAATATCCGCAGACAGCAGGAGGTCGTTCAACTTAACAAAGACCTGGAAGAAATTCTATCTTGGGGTGATAGTAACCAAGTGGAATTTAACGCTACAAAAAAACCCAAGCGGCAGTTTTTTCTAAAAAAGTTAACGTTGCTGAACCCGACATAGTTATGTCGGGGCACTCCATTCCCCTAGCATCGTCGCTCAATTTGTTGGGCGTTAGTTTGGAAGCAAATATGTCTTGGCATGAACATGTTGCAGGCATAGCAAGGAGAGCTTCTCAAAAGTTGGGAATATTATTTAGAACCAGAAAGCTTTACACCCCACAGCAACTGTTAATTCTTTACAAAGCCCAAATTCGACCAACTATGGCGGCCTTGATTCGCTGGAACATCGAAGAACGGTTGGCGACTTGAGTCTGTTCTACAAGTATTTTCATGGAAAGTGTTCGAAGGATGTAGCTCGCTTAATTCCTCCCAAAGCGGTGCATGTTAGAAATACACGTCGCGCTGGTGCTTTGCATCCTTTATGAGGTTCAGCTTGTTACTCCGCGTACGACGCTTTTCAAGCAATCTTTTATATGGAGAACGTCATCCCTTTGGAATAATTTGCCCAGCGCTGTGTTTCCCACCGAGTACAATTTACAGCGATTCAAGAACAACGTGAATCGCTTTTTTTCCGCACTCGTGCCGCTCCTGGAGCGCTTTAGGGACTTCCCTGCAGCACGTGTGCTAGACCAAAAAAAAAAAAAAAAAAAAAAAAAAAAAATTATGGTGACGCTGCACCTTCGATTAGAACAGTTTATAAGTGGTTTCAAAATTTTCGGACTGGCCATATGGGCACAAGTGACGCTGAACGTTCTGGACGGCCTGTGGAGGTTACGACTCCAGAAATCATTGATCAAATCCATGATATGGTGATGGATGACAGAAGAGTTAAGGTGCGTGAGATTGCTAGTGCTGTGGGCATCTCGACTGAACGGGCACATAATATTTTGCATAAACATTTGGACATGAGAAAGCTATCCGCAAGATGGGTGCCGCGATTACTCACGCTTGACCAAAAACGGAATCGTGTGAAGTGTTGCAAGGATGGTTTGCAGCTGTTCCAGAAGAATCCGGAGGACTTTAAGCGTCGTTTCGTCACTGTGGATGAAACATGGATACATTACTATACTCCTGAGACCAAACAACAATCTAAACAATGGGTTACCAAGGGGGAATCTGCACCAAAAAAGGCGAAGACCGTTCCTTCGGCCGGAAAGGTTATGGCGACTGTCTTTTGGGATTCGCAAGGGATAATCCTCATCGACTATCTGGAAAAGGGTAAAACTATTACAGGTGAATATTATTCATCGTTATTGGACCATTTGAAAACCGAGCTGCAAGAAAAACGCCTGCGATTGGCCCACAAGAAAGTCCTTTTCCATCACGACAACGCACCAGCACACACCTCAGCAGTTGTGGTCGCAAAATTAATGGAAATAGGATTCCAACTCGTTTCACATCCCCCCTATTCTCCAGACTTGGCCCCCTCGGACTACTATTTGTTCCCCAATTTGAAGAAATGGCTGGCGGGACAAAGATTTTATTCAAACGAGGAGGTGATTGCAGACACTAATGGATATTTTGCAGACTTGGACAAATCCTATTATTCGGAAGGGATCAACAAACTAGAACATCGTTGGACGAAGTGTATAAGCCTAAAAGGAGACTATGTCGAAAAATAAAAAAGGTTTACCCCAAACACATAAGTAGCTTTTATTTTTGCACGGACTTTTCAAACCAGCCTCGTACGTCGGTTTGTCTGATGTCAGTCGACTAACTAACTAATAGACAACCTAGATCTGACAGACTGACTAACCCGACTAGCTAGGTAAGGTCGTAGGTTAGTTGAGCCACTCCTTCTGAATAGAATTAAACACTAGCTATTGTAACACAACACTCCATCATTGAGGAATTAGGTTAGGTTAGGTTAAGGTAGGATAAGTTAGGTTAAGGTAGTGATAGTTCTAGTGAGTGAAATTAACTTAGTGTTAAACCCAAACTTAAACAATCTGAACATAGAATAAGCCAGACATGTAAAAGGAGTAAAGGGGTTTCCCGTATTTGGGCTAGCCGAATCGTAAATAAAGTCGCCGTAGCTCAACCTGGACAGAATGAGAGATTTGTAGATGTGGATGAGAGAAATAAAATCCGAGCCCCACTTAGTGGTGGAAAGAGATCGCATAATGTTCAAATCTTGGGAATTGCGTGCTTTAAGGAGTTTGACGTGAGAACCCCAATTAATTTTATTTGTCAAAGGTAAGTTCCAGGATGTTGTGGACATCGACGATTGGTAGTGGAGAGCCATTTATTGATAGGGGGTTAATTCTGGAACATTGTCTGGATTTGCAAGAGTGGATTAGCGAAGATTTAGTTGAAGAAAAGGTATAACCGTTGTTAATTGTCCATCCTTTGAGAGCCGAGAGTGTTCGGTTTAGAACAGATGTTATTTCTGCTAAAGATTGAGAGGAGTAGTAAATGATTATGTTATCTGCAAAGAGTTTATATTTGACATGCGGGAGAATTTCTATTGTCATGGATTTTATGGCAATATTAAAAAGTATTGAGACCACAACTGGCTTATTTGTATAGACTTAAAAACTTATTTGTATAGACTTAAAGACAGTTAACTTTCTTCTTGGACAACACGCTGGATATACGAAATACCCACGCTATGCTTTATGTGTCTTTGGCATAGCCGCCACAAACAATGTCGTTGGTCTCAAAAAAAGTGGCCAATACGAGAGAAACTGATGGTTGGTACCAAAAATGTTATTAGTTTGCCCTTAGTAAATCGAGATCGCATTATACTGCCACCACTTCGTATCAAACTGGGCATTATGAAACAGTTTGTAAAAGCCCTTGACAAAAACGGCGAATGTTTTAGGCTTTTCTTTCACGCAAGTTTTCAGGATTAAGTACAAAAAAATTAAAAGCGGGTATTTTTGATGGGCCACAAATCAGACAACTTGTGAAAGACCTAAACTTTGTGAATTCACTGAATGAAGTCGAGTCTAAAGCTTGGAAATCGTTTGTTGTGGTTCATTACTTACATTCTCATTTAGATCAACTCCCAGAAAATCTTGACGATTTCAGTGAAGAGCAGGGTGAAAGATTTCACCAAGATATACGCACAATGGAAGGGCGTTATCAAGGAAGGTGAGACATCGATATGATGGCCGATTACTGTTAGAGTTTGCAGAGATGATCCTCAAACCGTACATTCAAGAAAATTGTATAACAAAAACGTTTCATAGTGTGTCATAATTGTATTTTTTTGTTCCATTTTTGAAGAAAATTATAATTTCATATAAATAAAAAAGTAAAGCTAATAGTATTAAACCACTATTTTTTCCGTAATCACAGCCTGAGGTATACTCTATAATAAAGGGTGTTTTTTACAGAGGTATAAAACTTTAAGTTGGCAACACTTTTTTAACTGGCGGCCATTTTGTCAGCTGTCAAGTGATTTATGTTTAGTTTGGTTTGGCATTTCAACATGAATAGACTGAAGCCTGAACAACGCTTCCAAATTGTGCAAATTTATTTTGAAAATCATGGTTCTGTTCGAAATACGTATCGCGCACTACGTCCATTTTACGGTCAACATAATCGTCCATCAGAGCAATTAATTCGATTAACTATGGAACGTTTTCGCACCACGTTTACTCTAAATGATAATACGCATCCACAGAGACGTCGTACAGTGCGTACAAAAGAAGTCATTGCTGCTGTAGAGCGTAGCGTAGAGGAAGGCCCGAATCAGTCTATTCGCCATCGTGCACAGGAATTGGATATGTGTCCATCCACTTTATGGAAGATTTTGCGGAAAGATCTTGGTTTGCGTGCTTACAAAATCCAACTCGTGCAACAATTGAAGCCACACGATCACCTAGCAAGGCGTAGATTTGGTGAATGGGCCCAAAATAAGATTGCCGTTGATCCCGATTTTCATAAGCGAATTTTGTTTAGCGATGAAGCTCACTTTTGTTTGAATGGATACGTCAATAAATAAAACTGCCGTATTTGGAGTGTGATGATAATCCTCAAGTGTATGTTGAGACACCGTTACATCTAGAAAAACTGACTGTTTGGTGTGCTTTATGGGCTGGTGGAATCATTGGTCCGTACTTCTTTAAAAACGATGCTGGTCAGAACGTTACAGTCAATGGTGACCGCTATAGAGCCATGATTACTGACTTTTTCGTTCATCAATTGAACAACCATGATGTACAGGAGCTGTGGTTTCAACAAGACATCGCAACATGTCACACAGCTCGTGCCACAATTGATTTATTGAAGGAAACGTTTGGTAACCGCATAGTTTCACGTTTTCGGACCCGTCAATTGGCCTCCAAGATCGTGCGATTTAACGCCGCTAGACTATTTTCTGTGGGGATATGTGAAGTCGCTAGTCTACGCCGATAAGCCCGAAACGATTGACCACTTGGAGGACAACATTCGCCGCGTTATTGCCGATATACGGCCACAAATGTTGGAAAAAGTCATCGAAAATTGGACCTCCAGATTAGACTACGTCCGAGCCAGCCGTGGCGGTCATATGCCAGAAGTCATATTTAAATTATAATGCCAGAAGATTATCTTTCGAATAAAGTAAATTTCATGTCAATTTTAAAAAATTCATCTTTGTTTTATTCCATTTCAAAGTTCTATACCTCTATAAAAAACACCCTTTATATATAAAATTTCAGGAAAAAATTTCAGTGTTGACCAGTGTAATAAAAGCTAAAAATACAACACCAACAATGAGTTGAACAGTATATGTTTGAACGAAGTTTACACATATGTATTTATTTACTTTTATGGTACAGTTTTGACGTTAATTTAATCAATCGAAAGCGGTTTTTCACTTGAGTGATCTCTAGACTCTAAAGAACTAACTGTGTAATTATTATTATTTTTTCACTATTTGAGTATCCATAAATTTATTATACCTAGTAATTTCTTGAGCAGCTAGTATGGTCCAGTTCTCTTTGTACAAAATATTCAGCCCCCTCAGTAATAATCCACAAATTTTCTACAGTTTTTCGATCTCGCCTTATCGTTCCTAGCCTTGAGTTCAGTACTTTCATTTACAGATTTCTTATTGCTAGTTACTGTTGCTAAGGATGTTGTTGCTAAAATTTGATGTTGATAACTTTGGCCACCTGGAAATAGTTACGTTTAAGAAAAGAAAATAGCAGTTTGTAAATAGTCTATAATAAGCTACATTGAAAAGAGTCAAACAATAATTCTCTAGCTAGATTTCTCATTTAGTAATCATTTACATACCTTCTATGGCCAAAAATATTACTGATCCTATAAGTGTGTACCCAAATAACAACACACATATTCCTACATTTGTCGCTAGTCCCGCTAAAAAAACTTTTCCTTTCCGTTTCGTTCTTTTTCCTAGGCAGTTACATGATGATTCCGAAGTTTTTTTTGCTGAGACTTGGAAGATTTGTCTCTTCGTAATGAGTTTGTGTTACTAGGATTTGATTTTGTTACCGCTGGGT
>JAHKBH010003891.1:0-11480 GCA_019049505.1 Pachyrhynchus sulphureomaculatus
ATGCGCCGATAACACCACATCTCAAAAGCTTCAATATTTTTAGTATTGTTCTGCCTCAAAGTCCAAGCTTCCACTCCATAAAGAAGCGTTGAGAAGACATAACAACGCAACATTCGTAACCGCAGTACCAGGCTTAGATCTCGATTGCGAAAGAGTTTTCTCATTCTATTAAAGTTTGATCTTGGGTTTTAATCTCCTTTGTCTGATCTGTGTTCTCGTTCAGCCATGTTCCCAAGTATTTGTAGCAATTGACTTTCTCAACACTTATGTTATTAACCAGAAGACGATCCTGGTTATTTTGAGATTTTGCCATCACCATAAATTTTGTTTTCTTTAGATTTATCTTTAGACCAAATTTATTGCAGCTGTTATTTAACCGCTCAACAAGATGTTGTAGGTCTTCTAAACTTTCTGCTAGCAGAACTGTGTCATCGGCGTATCTTACATTATTCAGGGTTTCATCGTTTACCGTTATGCCCTCGTCCGCCTCAGACAGAGCTTCCTGAGATACACTCTCGCTATAGGATCTCTATCTCTTCCGTAATCATGTTCTCCACTTTTACTCTCGCTGTCTAGTTCCAATGTAGATTGCATATGATGCGGATATCTAGATCATCGATATTTTTTATTTTTGAGGATTCTCTTTATACATATTACTACACGGATTTAAAAATCCCCAGGCTTTTGAAGAAAACACATTGTTTCTGCCAAAAATCAATTTTAATCTTCAGCATAGTTTGCTATAAGAGCTATACACTTATTCCAGCGATTCCAACATTTAGATACCCTTCATATTGTACAATTTGTCGAACTTTCTGAAATAAGTCTCAGTTTCCCATTCGACTTCTTCATTTGAGCCAAATCTCTATCCCTGGAGCCACCTTCTCAAGTTTGGAAGGGAACCAGATCGGGTGAATATGATGGATGAGCGAGCAATTCATAACCAGTTGGTCCAATTTCACCATCGATTTTATGGACTTGTCAGCTGGTACATTATCTTGGTGTGAAACAACATTTTTTTCTACCTAATGGGGTTTTTTCTTGATTTCACCATCTAAACGGTTCAATAAGCCAACGTAATAGACTCCTGTGATCGTTCGCTCGTTTTCAAGATATTATTCTAAGCGCATCCCAAAAAATACTTGTCAAAACCTTTCCAAATAATATTGGTAATTTTGGATACTTCGTTCGGCTTTCATGCGGTTCCAGGCACTCTACTGACTGAGTGTTGGATTCAGGCATGTAATAATTGATCCATGTTAAGCCCATTGTTAAAATTCAACGCAAAAACACCTTTGGATTACGCCGAAAGAGTGTGAAACAGCGTTTTGAATCTTCGACACGTTGCTGTTTTTGTTCAATCGTGAGATTGCGCCGCACCGATCGGGCACATGGCCTTTAATATCCAAATATTCAGGTCAAGAATGCCTCACGCGTTTTGTTGATATTTTCGTAATGTTAGCGATCACGCTCACCGTCACTTTCCTGTCATTTAGAACAATATGGTGGATTATTTTTGTATATAACACGTAGGCTGAAAAGTTTTTGGTCTGACACATAGATGTCGCCCTTTTCACAAAATCCATATGATTTTTAGGAAGTACCAACCTTCAAACGATACGTGTTAAAATTTCATGACATTTCGATGGTCAGTTGACAAGTAACAGTGGTTTTAGTGACGCTACTTTTGATGTTTTCAAGAAAGTGGAAAAAATCGAATTTCGTGTGTTGATTAAATACTGTTTTTTGATGGGAAAAAAAACCGTTCAAGCAACGCAATGGTCTGATAAGTGTTACGGGGACTCTGTCCTGGAAAACCACTCATTATTTACTGATATGCTGAATTTAAACGTGGTTATACAGATACAAATGATGCGGAATGCTCTGGACGCCCAAATGAGGTGGTTATACCGGAAAACATCAAAAAAAAATGTTTTGGATGGCCGTAAAGTGAAATTGCGTGAGATAACTAACACCCTAAAGATATCAAAAGAATGTGTTGGTCATATTCTGCATGAACATTTGGGCAAGAGAAATCTCTATTCGAAATGAGTACCACGTTTGCTCACAGTGGACCAAGAACAACAAAGTGTTTTTTCATTGCGATATGTAACAATGGATGAAACATGAATCCACCACTACACACCGGAATCAAATCGGCAGTCAGCTGAGTGGACAGCAGCCGGTGAAAGCCGCCAGAAGCGACTAAAGTCTCAACAGTCGGCTGGGAAGGTTTTGGCCTCTGTATTTTGGGATGCGCATGGAGTAATTTTCATCGACTATGCTGAGAAGGGAAAAACCATTAATAGCGAAGATTATATAAAGTTATTGGTGCGTTTGAAGGCAGAAATTGCGAAGAAACGGCCCCAAATGACCAAGAAAAAAGTTCTCTTTCATCAAGACAATGTACCGTGTCACAAGTCAATGGTTACGATGGCAAAAATTCTCCAGATTTGGCTCCTAGCGACTATTATCTATTTGCGGACCTCAAAAAATGCTCGCGGGAAAGAGATTTGGGTCCAATGAGGATGTTATCGCCGAAACTGAGGTCTATTTTGAAGGTAAAGACAAATCCTTCTACAAGAAAGGTATTGAAATGTTGGAAACACGTTAGACTGATTGTATCGGAGACTATGTTGATGAATAAAGTCTAATTTTGCAAAAAAAAAATGTGTTGTAATTAGCTAGACCAAAAACTTTTCGGCCTACGTGTTATATTTTCCTATAATTTAAAGCCGTAATATCGAATTGAATGGAACTTACCTGTAAAAAACCATTTTTCAATTTGCCGTAGTAAATACTTTTTTTTTAGGTTATGTACTCAATATTTTCTATTGCAATCTACGCAGTTTTTTAGGTAATTTTATGACGAATTTTGGATGGTTGTAGCTTCTACTTGATGGAAATTCATTATAAATATATAATAAAAGACCGTTTTTAGTTAATTTCCACTGGTTTATTTAAAATTGCGATGACGCGTTTCGCTGTCGATGCAGCTTCTTCAGATCTACAATTTATACTGTCAAGTTAGTTTAATCTTCACAATTTTATATAATTTCTTAATTATAATATTACACCTATTTAAATTACATTGATAGTATTGGAAAACCCACACAGATTTGGAGTTAGGAAAATAAATTCAATAATGGTGAATTGCTTAAATCAACCTGATCGTTGAGTAAAGTACCTGTAGTCCTTAATCGATTTATTCGCATTGTCTCTAAAAGGTTTAGTTTTAAACCTTTTTGTTGGGTGTGTAAAATTTTGAAATTCTTGTTAAATGTGTGATTTTCTGTTAAAAGATGATTAGCATATGTTGAATTAGATTTTCTATGGATGAAACTTTTTTGGTGTTCTGTAATTCTTTGTATAAATGTACGTCCAGTTTGTCCTATGTATGTTTTAGGACATGACCCACATGTTAATTGATAAACCCCTGATTTATTGTCTTTGTTGATTTGTGGTTTGTAGTTTTTAAGATATTTCCCTATAGTATTGTAAGTCTTGTAAGCTATGTTGATATGTTTTTGATTTAAAAATTGTCCTGTCCTTAAAACGTGGGTACCCACGTTTTAAGGACAGAAATATCACATTTAAATGCTTAACCTATTTCGGCAAACCAACGGAAAAACTGGGGAAATTTTTAAATCAAAAAAATATCAACATAGCTTATAAGAGTAACAATACTATAGGGAAATATCTTAAAAACTACAAACCACAAATCAATAAAGACAATAAATCAGGGGTTTATCAGTTAACATGTGAGTCATGTCCTAAAACATACATAGGACAAACTGGACGTACATTTATACAAAGAATTACAGAACACGAAAAAAGTTTCATCCATAGAAAATCTAATTCAACATATGCTAATCATCTTTTAACAGAAAATCATACATTTAACAAGAATTTCAAAATTTTACACACCCAACAAAAAGGTTTAAAACTAAACTTTTTAGAGACAGTGCAAATAAATCGATTAGGGACTACAGGTACTTTACTCATCGACCAGGTAGATTTAAGCAATTCACCATTATTGAATTTATTCACCTAACTCCAAATCTGTGTGGGTTTTCCAATACCATCAATGTAATTTAATTAGGTGTAATATTATAATTAAGAAATTATATAAAATTGTGAACATTAAACCTAACTTGACAGTGTAAAATGTAGATCTGAAGAAGCTGCATCGACAGCGAAACGCGTCATCGCAATTTAAATAAACCAGTGGAAATTGACTAAAAACAGTCTTTTATTATATATTTTATGATGAGTAAAATGAATTTTTCTTTGTTGCATAACCACGAACAGAAGTTGAGATATTTACGAAACAGTGAGCCGAAATGGTTAAAATGTGAAAAAATACACCAAAGTAGCCTTGCGGTCAATATTAGGTTGAGAAAATTCGTTTACATTATGTTGGCACTGTTTCAAAGTAGTTGAATCGATTTTCAAGCTGCACCCAAAAATTTGCTTCGACTAAGCAGATGTGCTGTAACACTCCTTAAGCTCCTTAGGTTCTGGTTGTATTTTTCCCATCAAAAAACAATGTTTAATCAACACACGAAATTCTTTTTGTTCTATCGTTTTCCAAAATTAAAAGTAGCGTCATTCAAACAACTCTTCTTAATGTTGACACGAACTGAAAATCTTATGTTTTGTTGTTTGTGCTACCTCTCAGTCTCGACCTTGTTCACCCTATGTAGTAATGTCTCCTTTTTATTTTCATCACTTCTCTCCTACAGAATCTAGAAGCATCACTACTTTTCACTTCACTATTATTTGATTAATAACACTGGCCAACACAAGTCTTGTTTCCTTTATTTTTTTTCTGTTATTAGGTATTTCTATCGCCCTGACTATGAAAAAAATACTGGGAGATTGCTAACAGCTTTACCTTTTGAAATATACAGTTTTATTATTTTGCCAGAAAAATACAAAAAAAATAATACATTATGTTAACAAAATTTCTATTGAACACCAGCAAATGATCTTTTATAAGATTTCCTTGAATGAACGACTTTAGGTAGATCTCGTTGCAAACTCCAGCAGTAGTCTGCCATCATATGTGAGTCCCACCGCCCCTGATAACGCTCTTCCATTGTCCGAAGATCCTGATGAAATCTTTCACCCTGCTCCTCACTGAAATCACTCAGATTTTGTGGAAATCGGTCTAAATGCGAGTGCAGGAAGTGGATTTTTATGCTCATGTTGCACCCTAGCTCTTGCAAGTTCGATAGCATGCACTCAACAAGCTCGACATGGTCGTCAGATTTCTTTTTGCCTAGGAAGCTACTCATAACCAAAACAAATGAATTCCAAGCTTTGGATTCGACTCCAGTCATTGATTTGACAAAATTAGGATCTTTCACGAGGTGCCTAATCTGTGGCCCATCAAAAATACCAGCAATTTTTCTGAACTTAATCCTGGAAACTTGCGTGAAAGAAAATTAAAACATTCGACATTTTTGTCAAGCGCCTTCACAAACTGTTTCATTATGCCGAGTTTAATATGAAGTGGTGGAAGTATGATGCAGTCTAGGCTAACTAAAGGCACGTTTATAACATTTTTTGTACCAACTTTTAGCTCTTCCCGCACTGGCCAAACTTTTTGTGACCAATGGTGTTGTTTGTCACGACTATCCCAGAGACACATGAAACAAGGGAACTTTGTGTACCCCCCTTGTTGACCTAAAAGAAAGTTAACCATTTTCAGATCAACACAAATGACCCCATTTGTGGTCTTGATACTTAATTTTTTCCATAACCTTAGAAACATTTACGTATTCTTCTTTTAAAGTCGTCGAATGTGCAATAGGTATAGATCCGTACTTGTTACCGTTATGAAGCAAAACATACTTTAAACTTCTTTTGCTGCTGTCTATGAAAAGACGCCAATCACTAGGTTGGTACTGTTTTAATCCCATCTGCTGCAAAATACCACCAACATCGTTACAAAAAACTAAATCCTCTCTCTTGGGAAAAATAAAATGTAATGTTGGTTTCCGGAGAAAGCAAATTTTTTTCTTTCAAACGAGATGCTAAAATTTCAGAAGCTTCTTTTGGTAAGTTCAGATCTCTTACTAAGTCATTTAGTTCTTTTTGATTAAATGGTTGAGGTTCTGAAAGGCTACATTTGTAGTCTGAATCAGAGTCTTCACTTGATGTATTTCGTTCGGGTTCACAGAGATTTGGATCATCAGAAGATTTAGATGTGCTGGGTTGTACCTCTTGTGATTTTAATTGAGGTCGTTGAGCAGAAGATAAGTTAGGATATGACCACTTACTTCGATTTCTAGGGTTAATTCCGTTTATTTTCACAACGCAGAAGTAGCAATCGTCATGATGGTTTCGAGGTTCTCATTATTGCATCTCTTTTTCCACTGGACCATAACCGTAGACATACCACACATTTCTGGCATACAATATGAGGAACCCATAGCTTGTCCTGATTACACAATTTTATTTTAAAGTATTGATGATACGCAGTTTTCACAAAGTCCGATATAGGTTTTCGATATTTTGCAAATATATATTCACCACAAATATAGCAAAAACAATCGGGATTAAGCACACAACATCTTCTTGACGAAGCCATATCTAAAACAACAACAAAATATATTTTAGTGTCCAATAAAAAACGAAAATCTAAGTAAAAATAGTAAATGAGGGTTGTTAGCTATAACTCAAAAACAAAAGCTGTTAGAGAAAAATTGTTGCCATATTTAAAAAATACGCGTCAATTTGAGACAGAAACAAAAAAAAATCACAGGAAACAAGCAATTTTCTTTTTTTTGTTGACCAGTGTAATTAATTTAAAATTACATGTTTTAGGTAACATAATGGACCAAATAAGAAACGGATGGTTTTAGCGAGCTTTCGGAACTATGGCCTGGGCAATCTTTTTCTCTGCAAATAAAAGAAGTGCTTTTTCATCAAAAATCTGAGTATCAAGATGTGCTCATTATCGAAACGTAAGTGACAATTTTCATACGAAAGTATTTACTATTAGCCTGTATTCACGGCTTCGCTCGCAACGATGTGTGCCTTGTATACTTTAATACAGGGGTGCTCAAACGGTCGATCACGATCGACAAGTCGATCGCGAGTGCTTTTTGAGTCGATCTCGAGAAAAAAATTCCGATATAGAACTATTCACAGATTTTTTGTTTTAGGTAACTAAAACAAAATGTAATGAATAAACTACTAAAATTTATTCGATCCACAATTAGGCCAGAATAACCCCCTCATCACTTTCTTTTATCGTAATAACCCCCTGCTAGCGGCAAAAGGCGGCTTTATCAAAAGAACGCGCGGTACTTGTCAAAGAAAAGCCGCGTTTTTGATTCCCGCCGATTTTTCTAGAAACTTCGGGGGGCGGCGTGTTTGACGGGAACATTCGAGACTTCGTTCGCGCCGTTATAAATGTTGCGCCTGCAGGAATAGGAGTCAGTCTGAGTTGTAACTTGAAGGCGATACATCGATACAAGTTTATTAATAAATAGTCCAAAATGAGTGCGGCGAAGAAAAGTAAAACTTATCATTTTAATAACGATTGAGAGGAAGAATTTTTCTTTTCTATGGTAAAGGATAAGTGCATTTGTCTCATTTGCCGTGCGTCAGGTGCAATACCTAAGCGTGGGAACTTAGAGAGGCATCATAAAACGGTTCATAAAAACTATGAAAAGGATTTTCCGTCACAGAGTGAATTAAGAAAACGAAAAGTACGTGATTTCATAACTTATTTGAAAAAAGAACAAACCATGTTCACAAGACCAGCTAAACAATCAAAAGCTGCAACGATCGCGTCATTTAAAATATCTCATATATTGGCGAAACACAAGAAACCATTTGATGATGGATTGGTTGTGAAGGAAGCATTTATTGAAGCGGGTGAGACTTTATTTGGAGATTTTAAAAATAAAACAGAGATTATGTCTGCTATTAGAGAACTTCAGTTATCTCGTCCGACTGTGACAAGGCGTGTTGAAGTCATGAGTCAGGACATGGCAGATAAACTAAAACATGATATCATGGAATGTACAAACTTTTCTTTACAGTTCGACGAATCCACCGATATAACAGACAGCACCCAGCTGTGTATTTTTATTCGAATGGTATTCAATGACATGTCGGCTAAGGAAGAGTTTTTGACAATGATTCCTCTGAAAGGAAAGACCCGTGGCGAAGATATATATGACGTTTTCTTCAATTTTGTAACAAACTACAAGCTACTAATATATAAAACTAGTGTGCATTACAACCGATGGAGCACCAGTAATGACTGGAAACAAAAACGGTTTTGTGGCATTGTGTCGAGCTAATGATGATTTCCCTTCATTTTTCCCCTTCCATTGCATTATACATCAACAAGTTTTGTGTTCAAAAGTTCTAAACATGGAGGAGATTATGGGCATTACAATAAAAATTCTGAATTCTATCCGTGCACGTAGCTTGCAACGACGGCTCTTTAAATTGCAGTTGGAAGATAGTGAGTCAGCTGAACACATTGATTTAGTTCTTCACACGGACGTCAGGTGGTTGAATCGCGGAATATTCCTAAAAAGGTTTCAAGAATTATTGCCCGAAATAACAGCTTTTCTGGACGAAAGAGGTGATGAAACTCAGATGCTGACAAACGGAAAATGGCTGATTGATTTGGCATTTTTGACAGACATCACAATGCATTTAAACACCATTAATTTGGAGCTTCAAGGTAAAGGAAAAACTATTATTGAGATGATTAGCGCAATAAACGCATTCAAAAGTAAATTGCAACTTATGATAGATCAACTGAAAAGAAAGGATCTGAAAAATTTTCCGTCTTTGAAAGCAAGGATTCCTCAGTTGAATTATGATATTTATGAGGTAGAATTATCAAATATTTTGGGCCAATTCGAAATACGTTTTATGATTTCAGTAAATTGGCAAATATCGTGTAAAAACATTGAGGAATTAGCTACTGAAATAGCAAGTCAGTTTAACATGGACTCATGTTTTGTTGAAAATGAGTTAGTGTAGATTATATCAGATATACATCTCAAAGCCACAGCATCTGATACAAAATTCTGGTGTTTTATATCTGAAGATAAATATCCGAATCTAAGGCAAATCGCCCTTCAACTGAAGGCAATGTTTGGGTCAACTTACTTGTGCGAGTCTGCATTTTCTGAAATGAAGATAATTAAGTCAAAATATCGCAATCGACTAGCTGACGAACATATGTCATCATGCTTGCGATTAGCACTCGGTAATTACGTACCATCTTATGAAAAGTATGCTGAAGACATGCAGTGGCACGCTTCAACATCCAAAATCACTCTTTAGTTAAGTTTAGACACTAGAACTCCTTTGTTTTGTAAGAACCAATAAACTCGCAATTTTTGAATAATTTTAGAGCAGACCTACGCTTACCTTGACTAAAAAAAAAATGCATATTGTGCGGAAAACTAATATCTATGCCACGATACACCCTACCTAGACGACAATCCTGCATCACACTTACTTGCAGCCTCTCAGAGTCGATCGATCGTAGTCTAACAATATTGAGGTAGATCGCCAGCAGTTCAAGTTTGAGTACCCTGCTTTAATAGATAATATTCACCTAATGGAGATTTTTAAATATGCAAAGTTATTTTTAATACAAAAAAGGTTTAATATTGTGATACGCTTTGTATAAATTTCTTGGGATTAAATATATATTAAATAACCTGCGCCAAAACTTATACCATACCTCGATCGGTTGCACTTAATATATTCATTTTTCCAGTAAAAACCACGGAAGAGCTCTGATTCTAGACGGCATAATCCAGTGCACAGAATTTGACGAATTTTCATACCAAGAAATGATTAGTTTCCTGCCCTTATGTGCCCATTCGCATCCCGAGAAAGTTCTTATTGTAGGTGGTGGAGACGGTGGGGTGGCTAGAGAGGTGGCAAAAACACCCTTTGGTTAAAGAATTTGTGCAAGTAATTATTATTTTTAGTTTTTGCTTTCACTTTAATGATTAATTATTAATAATACTGCTTCATTGTTGTGTTTATTTTAAATTGTTGAGCTTTTTTCATTTTAATTTTTGTTTATTTAAAAGTTTTTTGCTTCCTTACTTTTCTCTATTTGAATTTTATTTAGCTTTTTTGTACTTTATTTTTTTTTTTTTAACTTAAGGTAGAAATAGATGCGATGGTAGTCGAGCAAAGCAAAAAGTACCTGCCCTTTATGGCTAAGGGTTTTGACTCGCCCAAACTGACCTTAGCAATTTGCGATGGCTTCGAATATATGAAAAAACATCAGAACGAATTTGACGTTATCATAACAGACTCTTCTGATCCTGTCGGACCTGCTGTCAATCTATTTACTGAAAGTTATTTTAAGTTACTGAAGACTGCCCTTAAACCAAATGGTGAGAGTTAACATAAATAATCTTGACTAAATCTAAAAATATCAATATTATTTAATAATGTTATTTTTGTTCATCGCAGAGTAATGAATTGTAATCATAAAGAAATCACTCACAGAGTTTTTTTTGTACTTTTTTACATTTTTGTATCACAAAAAACTTATTTTTCTGCTTCTGTCCGTTGGACTTTTGTTAGCTTGAGATTTGTAAGCGCCATTTTTCATAGGAAAGAGGATAAAAAATGATATATTTTTCCTTGTTATTTGCCTTTTCTCATATTGTTTGTTATTAAAATTATGTAATTTGAAGCAAGATGTTTCATCGTACTTATAGAAGGTGGGTGAAGGGTAGAAAAGAGCGTACCAGGTGTACAAGTACGAAATGCGGATTTTTTTCTAAAAAAACATGTTAAATTCGGAAGAATGATAAAAAATGCTTTATTCAAAGTATGCTCCATCGCTTGTTATACATTTTTCCCATCTTTCAGGCAATTTGTGAATACCACGCCCGTAAAAATCTTCCCCTTTTGCTGCAAAACCATTCATCGAGCCATTTTTTCACATCTTCGTACGAACCAAAGCGCTGCTCAGCAAGTGCGTGACCCATCGATGCAAACAAGTCGTAATCGGAAGGAGCCAAGTCTGGTGAGTAAGCCGCATGGGGTAGAACTTCCCAGTTGAGTGCTTCCAACGTGTCGCGAACTGGTTTTGCCGTATGTGATGGAGCATTGTCATGAAGAAAAATGACTTTGTGTTGCCTCTTTCGGTATTCTGGCCTTTTTTTAAGTAGCGAATGGTTCAAATCGGTCAATTGTTGTTGGTAACGTTTAGTATTAACCGTTTCCCCAGGTTTTTTAACAGCTCATAATAGACCACGCCCCTCTGGTCGCACCAAACACAGAGCATCCTCTTTCTGCCAAAGCTATTCGGTCTTGTGGTCGATGTGGATGGGTGCGCCTGGGTCTACCCATGATTTTTTGCGCTTGGGATTCTCAAAATAAATCCACTTTTTCATCCCCTGTAACTATACGATGCAAAAAACGACTTCCTTTTGTACCGAGCGAGCAAAATGTCACATGTG
>JAHKBH010003892.1:0-11437 GCA_019049505.1 Pachyrhynchus sulphureomaculatus
CAATTACAAGAGATGGCATTTGTATCTTTTTTAAGTTATGGAGTAGCAGTTATATGTGCAACATTTTTTTGCCATTTTCGTCACCTATTCTGTGAGTATTCCGGAATGTAGCGAATTGATTAAACACGTTATCAATTTTAAATGTATAATCGAAAAGTTTTTCAACAATAAACTTGTATAACATTAATATGACTTTGACTTTGTTGGATAATTATGGATTCAAATAAACATTAAAGAAGCAGCAGTTAAAGGACTAAGATTACTTAATGTTGAACTAACAAAAAAAAAACGTAAAAGTAACAAGTCACCTGATCTATACAAACAGAGCGGTGGGAAAAACTAACTAAGCAAATTAGATCTTTATCCAAATTAAAATTCCAAAAGAATAGAGTATTAGTAGTAGAATAATGCTGTATAAAAAAAAATAAAAAGGATCTGCACTCTGAAAAAAAATATATGCCTTTGTTACAACTCTAGAACTAACAATAAAATAATAAAGAATAAATAATAACGAGTACATTGACACAGGAAATCAGGGGTTTAGCTCAAGAAGCTCTAGCGCCGATGCCATTTTTATCATAAAGGATATTGCCACAGAATCAATGGAATGCAATATGCCAATATTCGTATGTCGCAAAGTAACACAAAGCATTCGATAGTGTACGTCTCCTGTACAAAAGACAGAACCATTATCCATAGAAAGAGGAATTTGCCAAAGGGACTCACGGAGCCCACTAATCTTTACTGTAACAATGGATTAAATTATCAAATATGTTCGTGAGCCGAGAGGCTATAGAATAGGAGATAAAGGAAGAAAAATACTGTTTTAGGGACATCGTGCTCGTAGAAAACGCCCGAAGGTAATCTTCAGAGGTTACTTTGCCAATTTAACAAAACAGAAAAAAAAATGGAGTAGCAAAATCGGTAGTAAAAGCAAAGTGTATGGCGACATCTAAAATACCATTATGATGTAAGCTTATTGTTGAAAAAACATTGTAAAATAAGAAATAAAATTTAAACATCTTAGAATAGTTATAAAGTTTGGTCGAAATAGATCCAGATATGACAAATCAAGCTGCAAACGTGACGAAAGTAGCAGAATAATTAAATAATGGAAAATGGTGAAAACAAATATCTAAGAATTTAAACGAAATTTCGAATTTACAAGACCATAGTTACACCGCTACTGACAGATATAGACAACTCGACCTGAAATATTAAATAGAATACAAATATTCAAAATAATAGGATTGAAAATAGTGTGCACAGTAGAAGGGAAGACCATAACAGGTTAATAGAGAAGCAAAAATAGACAATATAATTGAAAAAAATGATACAAAATATAAAATTTTCACCATATAGTTTTAAAGTTAAGAACCACGGGATTTTTACAGAAGAAACTTGGCTAAATTTATTGCACGTTTTTTTTTTTCGCTTTTCTTTAATTTTTAAAAAAGATTGCATATTTTACTTATTATTTTCCTTGAAATTCTTCATAAGTTTAAAACTACGAAAATTTAAATTTTGGATGGTTGTAGCTTCTACTTGATGGAAATTCATTATAAATATATAATAAAAGACTGTTTTTTAGTCAATTTCCACTGGTTTATTTAAATTGCGATGACGCGTTCCGCAGAGTGTAAAATATAGATCTGAAGAAGCTGCATCGACAGCGAAACGCGTCATCGCAATTTAAATAAACCAGTGGAAATTGACTAAAAAACAGTCTTTTATTATTTATTTGCGAAAATTTAGTTATTTCTTGTCGGTTGTTAACATAGTTACTAAGTCATAACTCTGTTCCGTTAATATTTGTTATAATTTATCACGACCTGTCTTAAGTTCTGTTATTAAGAATAAGTATTATAAGCTATAACAGCGTATCTCTTTTTCATTCAAAAGTTCTATTATATTAAATTGTTGTTTATTAAGTAGAGTATGTGGGTGGCATAAAAAATATGTTTTAAAGATTTTTTTTAATCTCCACTGAGATTTCATTTACAACTTCTTCCTTGTTAAATATACAACAATTGGAATTAAATTTCGCATTGTATTTTCAGCTCTTATTCTTAACTTAATCTGGTGCTAAATGTGTTCTAAAGGGTAAAAAATGTAATAATATTGCGCCGATTTTAAAACAGTTTTGCCCATTTCTTTTGCCATATTGTGGTAAATATATTCTTTATGGATATTAAGGTCTTTAAGAATCTGTGCTAAATTAGTTTTACTATAATTCACTTTGAATCATTTGTTAACATAAATTCAACGTTAAAGACGAGTCTTTAAATCAGCTCTCAAGAAACTTAGCGGTAGTATCCAGACGATAATCTAAGTTATGACCTTTAATATTTTTAGTTGAAAAGCGTAGACAATTCAGGATACATCTATTCTCCCACCTAGCGAGTGTTATTGTGATTCCTTTATGTTTGTTTGAAGGTGCGTTAATCTGGTCCATGCTACTTGAATGACTTTATCCATTTTTGTCTAGTATTGTCTAGGTAAATTCTGAGTCGATTACTGGTTCTATGTCTTTCAATAGATTACATATATTCACACTTTAAATTTTCTCAATATTTGAGACCCAGTTATAGCTTTTCTTTGCTTGATATTTAAAACTCATTTTAAATAGGCCGTTGTTGAGGGTAGATCTGCTACTTGTAATTAAACTGCTACATATTAAAGAAGTTGAGAGAAATCCAATGTAAGGATACCGTTTTTTTTTTTGAACCGTTGATACACTTTTCTTCCACTGAGATCTTTTTTCTCTTTCATCCACTTTGTTTTATCCAAATCGGTAACACTTATTTGTTTCACAGCCATTACATTAACATAGACCCTTTTTCATTAGCGATGCCCAGACATGTTTTTATAATTTATTTTATTAATTATTTATTTAATTAAAATTTAGAAGAAACAGTTCCTCATATCCCGCTGATTAAAGATCTACAAGTAGGTATTTCTATCTAATTTTCCAAAGAAACATCTAAATATCTGACCTCTTTAAGAACTTAAATAAAACTGAGCTCAGTTCCTTCCAATCCTCTGTTAAAACCCTTAAGTCATTATTTTCATTTGTATTTTACCTGATTATGTATAAGGATTAAATATAGGCAGGCCATTGCGTAAGATCCTGCCACTCTTAGGTAGGCAGAATATATAAAAAAACGGTTAAGAGTCAAATGATATATGTTTGAAGAAACTTTATTAGTTTTTACTAGTATTCCTTTTTGACGATCACTTGCAACAACTATTCAAAACGTATTTAAGTTTTCACATATTTTCAAGCTACGAGGAGTGTATGATAAGTACCTGGCCCTGGCCACAGATGGCGCCACTACTATTTAAAAAATTATATTTTTCGTAAACATAACACAGGTCAACATTTGATCTAAAAAAAAACACACGGAGCGGTATGGTCCTTATGGGGTTTTTGGATCGCTGATTACGATGAGCGGGTTGGTTAACCTTCATCACATCAGATTCAAGGTCATTTGAAGGTCAAATAGAGAAAAAACCATAGGAAAAATCTGAAAAAATTTATGCGTATGTTTTTGAGGTCCTTGAGTCCGAATCCGTAGTTTGTTTGACCTTACGCCTTTTCCCAGAGGTCATTTGAAGGTCATTTGAAGGTCAAATAGAGAAAAAAATCGTGGAAAAAAATCTGAAAAAATTCATCTATTATTTTTTCAGATCATTCAGTTCAAATCCTGCATGATCTAATGCTCAAAAGATATACGGTGGTCATTTTAAGTATCTTTGTATATATGTTTGGAGTTTTACTTTGACAATAAAATGCTTTTTCATTCCTCGCGAAATTATTTATTCTCTTCTTTTTTTTATAAATTTAGCTCAGTCTCGCCTTAAACTCCAGTATTAAGGTGTCGTTGCACCCAGGGCACCTCCACGTGGTGACGGTGGGCAACGGAGTTGTCTCACTATCCGGCGAAGTCCCGGGGTTACGGCGTTTATGCCGTCATGGCAACTACTCCTAAAAAAATTACGAGACAGGGCCCCGGAAACCCAGAATCGGCGGCTGGTCAGGATGGGAAAGCGGGCCCGCAGGCGTCGTCATCATGCGATCGTAGCTCTACATTGGTGGAAAACTTGGCCCCTATAGAGTCAAATGCTACAAGAAATTCGTCATGTTCCATTAAACTCGACAATTTTTATGTTGTTTGTGGGGGAGTATATTCCACAAAAGAAATTCATGTTTTCAGATTCGTTAAAAGTAAAATATCACCAAATTTATCATATTGATACAAGCTCATTGGATAACTCTTACACACCAAAATCTATATGTCATTAATGCCGCAATGTTCTATATAGAATTAACAACCAGGTATTTTCTCGGCCAATGATATGGAGACCCCCAACAGACCATACCACCGACTGTTACTTCTGCTTAACAAACTTGAAAGGGTAAGAATAAAGGTTCTATTTCATATACACCTGTAACATCTGTGACTTTACCAGTTCTTATTGAAACAAATTCTGATCATATCATGGAAATTAATGAATTGGGACAAGAAGTGGTAACTGATGAAAGATATGCCAGATGAAACAAACATTCGAACACGAAGAAAGAGAAAATTTCAGCACAGAAGAATCAGATGTTGAGGAAAATTATATATCGGAAGCCGAAACATTTAATCAAAACGAATTAAGTGATCTGTGCAGAGACTTGAGACTCTCGAAAGATAGATCAGAGCTTTTAGCATCTAGACTAAAAGAAAAAAATTGTCTATCCACAGGAACAAAAATTTCTGTCTATCGTTCGAGAGAACGTCCATTCAGAAAATATTTTACTAAAATGAATAATCTAGTCTATTGCCATAATATTGAAGGGTTAGTGCAAGAATACGGTATAGAATACACAGCAAGTGATTGGCGACTGTTTATAGATTCTTCAAAAAGAAGCTTAAAAGCTATCTTGTTACATAATGGAAATATTTATGCCCCTTTACCAGTCGCTCATTCTGTTGTATTAGATGAAGAATACCATAATTTTGAGTTGCTATTGCAAAAATTGAATTACGATCAAAACCAGTGGGAACCTTGTGGGGACTTAAAGATATTTACAATATTACTGGGACAGCAATCTGGAAACACTTCTTATCCGTGCTTTATTTGTGAGTGGAATAGTCGGGCTCGAGATGAGCATTATGTGAGGAAAGACTGGCCGTTGAGACAAGAATTAATTCCAGGTGAAAAAAACATCATAGGTCCAAGTTTGATATCAACCAATAAGGTCCTACTTCCACCTTTGCATATCAAACTAGGTATTGCAAAGCACCTTGTCAAGGCCATGAGCCGAAACGAAAGTTCTGCTTTCATGCATATTTTTAAAGTGCTACCTAATCTTTCTGAAGCTAAAATAAAAGAGGGCATATTTACTGGACCACAAATAAGAGGCCTCCTAAAAAATGATGCATTTGAGAGGAAAATGAATGCCAAAGAAAAAGCAGCATGGCAAAGTTTTAGAGAGATGACGACTAAATTTCTTGGAAATCATAAAGACCCTAATTACAAAAATATTGTTGGAAATTTAGTACAAAATTATAAAGAAATGGGGTGTTTAATGAGTCTGAAACTGCATTTTCTCCATTCACACCTTGATTGGTTCCCTGAAAATCTCGGAGATTTTAACGAAGAACATGGAGAAAGGATGCACCAAGACTTGAGTGAATTTGAAAAAAGGTATCAAGATGTTTGGGGGTAAACATGTTGGCAGATTATTGATGGAGCCTGAAGCGAGAATCAAATAAATCTCATAAAAGAAAAGCAAGTCGAAGATCATTTCACGAGAAACGAAAGCGTTCTCGTTTAGAGTAGTACTTCAAACATGCTTTGATAAATACTAAAAGAAGCAAACTCTTATGCTTAATTCATATTAAATACTGACTGCGCGATTTCGAAAATCTACTCGGATACTCGAGACTCTTTACGAAGTATGAGCCGAATCATTTTTAGTAGTTAACTTACGCATTGAGGTATTATATAAGACAATATGAGAGTATAAGTAGATATAAGGATTACTGTACAAGTAAGTTATTGGGTTCAAAGGTATTGGGTATTAGAGTTTCCTTGTCGACAAGGATTAAGTATTGAAGTATACAGATTAAGGGTTACTTGATAACAAGGTTGTTCGACATTAGAATTATTAATTTGAAATGTATTGGGAATTGAGTTATAAAACAAAATTTAAACATAACATAGCGCACAATGTTTCATTTATACCTCAAGAAACACAGACGGGCTGGACTTTAAATTTACTAGATATATGGAACAAACATCGAGAGTACAAAAATTAGGTCAAATTTTTTTTTAGATTTTAAAAGTCTATTTCACAGTCACAAAACTAGTCAAAATATTTGTATAGTCTATTTTTGATATGAACAATATTTTAAGTTTTACTAATAAGTACCTTTAAACAGTATTAAAACATTTGCTTGTATCAGTCTACCTGCCATTATTTAGCTTATATTTCACATATTAATTCCCTTGTAATGACCGAGCAGCATAAAAGACATTTTTGATTGTGATATATTAACGTAAATGTAAAATGATATGTATAAGATATAATCAATAAAAATGTACCGTAAATTAACCTCTGTATGCTTCGCAAGTGTACGATAAAAACAAAATTAAATTTAACAACGCAAAATGACCATACATATTTTTCAAATAAACATAAACTGATGATGAAATGATCTATAATGACCTCTGAAAGGCGGCTTGAATCAAATAAACTACGAGTTCGGACTCAGGGACTTCAAAAACATACGCATGAATTTTTTCAGATTTTTCCACGATTTTTTCTCTATTTGACCTTCAAATGACCTCTGGGAAAAGGCGTAAGGTCAAACAAACTACGGATTCGGACTCAGGGACCTCAAAAACACACGCATAAATTTTTTCAGATTTTTCCTACGGTTTTTTCTCTATTTGACCTTCAAATGACCTTGAATCTGATGTGATGAAGGTTAACCAACCCGCTCATCCTAATCAGCGACCCCAAAAACCCCATAAGGACCATACCGCTCCGAGTGTTTTTTTTTAGATCAAATGTCGACCGGTTGTAACCTTTCACAAGAAACTTGTCACATTTTCAAGTCCCTGCGTGATTTACTTTGTGAGTGGCAGCCATTTAAATAGAAAATTTTTGTGATTTTACAACAATGGAAAAAATTGAATATCGAGCAGTGACAAAATATTTGTTTTTTAAAAAAACGAATGATGAAATAAAAGCGGAACTCAGCGAAGTTTATGTGGATTCTGCACCTTCGTTATCGACCATAAAATACTAGACAGCTGAATTCAAACATGGCAGTACAAGCATTTTTGATGAAAAACGTCAAGGTCGTGAAAATGAAGTAACCACATCAGAAATGAAAAATCCACGATATACTGATAAATGAAAGTGTATGAGATTGCTGAAACTATGGGCATCTCAATTGAACGGGGGCAGAACATCTGACAACTCAGATGTATATGAGGAAACTTTCCGCAAGATGGGTGCCGCTTTTTTTTTATGAGTCTAGCACACGTGCTACAGGGAAGTCCCTAAAGCGCTACAGGAGCGACACGTGTGCGGAGAAAGCGATTCACGTTGTTCTTGAATCGCTGTAGTTTGTACTCGGTGGGAAACACAGTCCTGTGCAAATTATTCCAAAGGGATGATGTTCTCCATATAAAAGACTGCTTGAAAAGCGTTGTACGAGGAGTAACAAGCTGAGCCTCATACGGATGTGAAGAATTAGCGCGACGTGTACTTCTAACATGCACCGCTCTGGAAGGAATTAAGCGGGCCACATCCTTCGAACACTTTCCATGAAAGTACTTGTAGAATAGGCCCAAGTCGCCAACCGTTCTTTGATGTTCCAGCGAATCAAGGCCGACGGTAAGTCTCCAATCAGACGAACAGCTCTTCTCTGAATAGAATCCAACAAATGCAGTGTATGTTTGCGAGCGGAGCTCCAAACGTGGGATCAGTATTCCATAGTTGGTCGAATTGGAACTTTGTAAAGAATTAACAGTTATTGTGGAGTGTAAAGCTTTCTGGTTCGAAATAATATTCCCAACTTTTGAGAAGCTCTCCTTGCTATGCCTGCAAACATGTTCATGCCAGGACATATTTGCTCCCAAATTAACGCCCAACAAATCGAGTGACGATGTTAGAGGAATGGAGTGCCCTGACATAACTATGTCGGGTTCAGCAACGTTAACTTTTTTAGAAAAAAATTGCCCGCCTGGGTTTTTGCAGCGTTAAATTCCACTTGTTTACTGTCACCCCACCCCCCAAGATAGAATTTCTTCCAGGTCCTTGTTAAGTTGAATGACTTCCTGCTGTCTGCGGATATTCGTCTGAGTAGCCGATGTCCGAGCGTTCAAAGTGAATGAAGAGATAAGTGTACTGTCATCTGCAAAGCTGTAAATTGGATTCTCGGTCTTTTCCATCAGATCGTTAATGTAAATGAGAAAGAGAGTAGGAGACAGTATGGAGCCTTGGGGTACACCGGCGTTGATAGTGAAGGTGTTAGAAAGAAATCCGTCGACTGCCACTCGTAAAGAACGCTCTCTGAGGAAACATGAGAGCCACAAACAGAACTTTTCCGACATACCATAAGAACGTAGCTTAGCCAACAGCCCATCGTGCCAAACACGGTCGAATGCCTTGGATATGTCAAGAGCAACCGCTTGAGATTCTACAAAGTGTTCAACTGCATTGTTCCAAACATGTGTTACATAAGTCAGAAGATCTCCTGTTGATCTATTTTTACGAAAGACATATTGGTGATCGCTAATAATGTCGAATCCTTCAAGATATTTTAAAATATGCAGATTGATAGCCTTTTCCATGACTTTCGATATTATTGAAAGCAGTGCGATTGGTCGGTAGTTATTTGGCAAGGTCTTCTTGCCTTTTTTTTTAGGTATCGGCTGAACTCTAGCACATTTCCAGCAGGAAGGAAATATTCCCTTTCTGTAGGATAGGCTGAAGAGTCTACAGAAAACTGGTGTTAGTTCCCTTGCACAGTTTTTTAAGAACTATGGCAGGAATTCGGTCAGCGCCAGAAGCCTTTTTGGTGTCTAGCTTCATCAGAATACGCTTTATGATACGCTGTCTGAAGACAACATCGGGCATTCTTGACTGCGCTATGGGAATAGTAGGTAGTGTTTTTCCTTGAAAATGTGAAGCAAACAGTTCAGCCAACAAGTTCGCTTTCTCAACAGGTGTCGTTGCAATAGAATCATCCGGCCGTGTCAGTGGTGGTATGGTGGATTTGGTGAAATTTTGACTAACTACCTTAGCGACCGACCAAAAGGACCTTGAATTGTCGGAACAAGCGAGAAGTTTGTTTCTAATCCGTTGATTGTGGACCTCCTTGGTTTCGTCGATAATTTCTTTGCATCTGTTCCTGGCACGAACAAATGCGTTACGATTTATGGTGTTAGGATTTTCACGCCATTGTCGGTATGCAAGATGTTTAGAAGCAACAGCTTCTTTGCATTTTCGGTCAAACCAAGGCTTGCCGTTGGCAGGGCATTTCTTCGAAAAAGGGATGTAAGCCTCCATACCGGCCAAAATAATATCGGAAACCTCCCTGGCGCAGTCAGATGGGGTCACCGGATCGAAAACAAACCTCTAACCAAGGGAAAGTTCGAAAATATTCCATGAGATCTTCCCATTTAGCAGACTTGTAGTGCCAAATCTTACGCAGTTTAGGCGCCTCTCTGTCATTGATTGGTAGAATATTCGATGTCGAAAGTAGTTTATGGTCGGAAGAACCTAACAGAGGATTTACGCTGACCGTGTAAATCTCCGGATTGGTGGTTAAAAAGAGATCAAGAAGACTGGCAAACTCTCCGTCTCGATCAGGGATCCGTGTTGGTTCGTCAATAAACTGAGTTAAGCCACAACTAATTGAAAATGATTCAGCTTCACAACCTTGTTCGTCGGTAGTATTTGAATATTTAAGCCAGTTGGTGTTGTGGACATTAAAGTCGCCCAGGATGGCAATTTCGGCATTTGGATAGTTAATTTGTAAATGATCGATGGTGTCTGCAAGAGCAGCGAAAAGTGTTCTAAAGTTAGTATCACTTGGTGGTCGATAGAGGATACAGATGAATCTTGTGGTTGGTTGAGTCGTTATTTTTAACCACTTAACATCAAAGTTTGGGGGCTCCAGAGCCTCTTTCTCGTTGGCAAGAGAGGTCACTTCTGACATAAAGACAGATTCCAATGTTACGCCTAAATCGGGAATAGAAGTCGTACCCAGGATAAAGATAGTTTACTGTGCTGGTCGATGAACTGACCTTAGTTTCACAGAGAGCGAGTACATGAGGTTTATTTGATTGCAGGTGTTGGTGCACTGAATTTATGTTCGTGTTTAAACCTCGTATGTTGCAAAAATCCATTTTTGAAATTCTGATCTCTGCATGTCGACGCCCCTGAACCAGCCTCCACCCGGAGATCCGAACGCGGGGCTATTTTACCTCCGGAATTTTTATATCCAGGTGTCTCATCATGCTATTTGGTCCCACAGTCCGGGACATCGACACAGCCACGAAACGTTGCTCATAACTGACAATAAATATGCAAGTGTGTCAACTTTAAAAAACTATTTTGCGATGTTAAAGCGCAATAGGAATGATTTTTGTCGTCACAGCACACCAGAGACCAAAGATAGTCCAAGCAGTGGGTTTTCCGTGGCAATCCCGTACCGAAGAAAGCCAAGGTGACTTTATCAGCCAACAAAGTCATGGCTACAGTGTTTGGGATTCGCGTGCATAATCCACGTCGATTACCTCGAAAAGGGAAAAAACGATGAATGAAGAGTATTATGTCAACTTATTGGATCGTTTCAACCATGCCGTGAAAGAAAAATGTTCACATCTGGCGAGGAAAGAAATTCCTTTTCTTCAAGATATTGCACGCTTGCATACTTGTATCATCGCCATTGCAAAATTTCATTCCACGAGTTAGGATACGAGTTGCTTCCGCATCCACCATATTCATCAGATTTACCCCCCAGCGATTATTTCTTATTTGAAAATATGAAACAATGGCTCGGCGGTAAAAAAGTTTGGCTCAAACGATGAGATGATTGCTGAAACAAACTCTTATTTTGAAGGATTTGGAGAAATCGTATTTTTTAGATGGAATACAAAAGATAGAAAAAACACTGAACTAAGTGTGTGTCGAGCTAAAAAAGAGACTATGTTGAAAAATAAAATAAATTTTACACATTAAAATGTCCTTTTTTCTTGTCAAGGCCAGGTACTTATCATACAATCCTCGTACATATACAAGTATCGAATAATTAGAGGAAAAGTTAAGATCGCCCGACATAAAGGATATAATTTGAGTTTCCTCTATTTCAATTCAATTTTAAAGGCTTTTTATTTATTCAGTACTTATGCTTACAAGGTCTAT
>JAHKBH010003893.1:0-7500 GCA_019049505.1 Pachyrhynchus sulphureomaculatus
AATTTATTAGGGTAGTCACAAGGTATAGGGGGAAAAAATCTTTTCATCATACTGCCGGCGGGACCCCCTTAAAACTTGCCATTTGTCTAAAAAATCAAATCTACACAGTTTTAGCACAATTAGATAACCCGTGCCTCATTGAGGTTAAAGCTGTAAATTCGATTACTTGCAAAAAAAATCGTGGTTTTTCCCTCATAAAATGAAAACCATTCGTCCTAGAAACCCCACTCTCTTTTTTCATTTCATAGGAAATGTTGTTGACATAAAGTTTTATTCCTACTACTTTTTTGTTAAAACTTTTATATTTGAAGATATTCATCATCCAAGACCGAACATGATTCGAATGTTCAAATTCGACGTTCGACCTGTTTAGAAAACGAAAGTAAAAAATGCCAACAAAGATACCTAACTTAAATACTTTTAACCATTTTTTGTTTCCTTTGTATTATAAACAATTATACAAATACATTATTATACACCATATGATAAGATATAAAATTGTCATTTGTTTTAACTTTATAAATAATATTACGAATTGCAAGGTAGTGGGTATAGTATTTTTCACGATCTAAGAAAGTGACTTAGCTACCTATACCCATTCAACAAGATTCGAAAGTGAATAATTTATGGCTGTTTAATGACAAAAGCATCGTGCAGGGCCGCACTATACCTGATTGTATAATCGTTTGGTTTAAAATTTTATTGTGATAAGACCGTTGAATTTTAATGGTTTATGTACTGAATAATACACAATATAAAAATTACACAAATATATTAAAACAGTGTACAGTG
Organism: Pachyrhynchus sulphureomaculatus; assembly: GCA_019049505.1. Lineage (NCBI taxonomy): Eukaryota > Metazoa > Arthropoda > Insecta > Coleoptera > Curculionidae > Pachyrhynchus > Pachyrhynchus sulphureomaculatus. Next base: position 793 of record JAHKBH010003893.1, read on the forward strand.
TCCTCGCGTATATTTGTTACAATTTTAGTTATTACTTAATATCTAGTTCAATTTCGCTATCGCTACTATCTTGCAAATCAATAAGTTTTTTGACAGGTTCTAAACTATTTATATTTATGTACATACATCTGTATGAGTTTTCAATTTTTTTGACGTGTTGAATACAGTTTTTCTCCAGTTTACAACAGATACATTTTTGACTTCTGTCTTTGTCTCAACTCAATCACACTACTGTTTAAAGTAGGTATATTATTGTGAGAACGTATATTATTAGACTTTATTTTATGCCATATCAACTAGATCGCATTAAAGCTACAATAATATGGTGGAAGCCGAATTATTTCGTGTCTGCTTCCTTTGCAATTTTATCATAAACATATTCCTTTGAAAAATTGTAACTTTTTAAAACTTTTAACAATTGTTTAAATGTATAACTTTCATGGAAATATATGTCACGTTCGCACAAAAAGGCTTGTAGTTACCTTTTTCTACTGATGGAACTTGGTACCTTATTCATTTGGCGACTATGATAGGATGCATTATCCATCACAATACAGCTATTCGGTGATATATTTGGCATTAATTTGTTTTGAAGCCAATCTTCAAAAACTTCAGCGGTTGTATCACAATGATAATCCAAGCTGGAATCTAAAATATTCTTGGCTGCTAGAAATAGATATTCTGGTATCCAGTTATTCTTTTACCTTTATTTGATGGAGCTTTGGTGTGACATTTTTTGGATTTATCAATCCATCCTTTACTGGGTGTGTCGTGGGTGTCATACCAAGTCTCATCTAGGTAGATTATCGTTCGATTTTCTGATCTAGCTGTATTTATTTTTTCAAGATATTCCATTCCGAGTTGTTGTAAGCGCCGTGATTCCATTATAACTTGCCTTTTGTCTATTTTTTTGAACCAAAAAACCCCACAATAACGTACGAACTTTTGTTCATCATACATTTCATAAATTTTGCGGCGAATTAAGTCTTCTTGACAGAAATCAACACATTTCGACACACCTTTGCCTTTTCGTTTTTTTTAGGCGCTATCGAATTATTTACAATTTTCCAAACTGTACTTTCAGGGATGCTTGTTAAAGCTGATGTCTCCATCAATGAAAAGTACTTTTCATGGCCTCGCTCCACTAACTTTAAATAAACACTTTTAACTATCATTTTTACCTCAACGGGCAAACATTTGCGGCTTCTGATGGAAAGGGCTTCGGACATTTTAAGACACTATTGAACTTTATAATACACACTATTTCAGTATAATACTGCAGATAAAATGAAGAATATTCTTTATATTTATAAACAAGAAGTAGCCAATAAAATAATAGATTGAAAGGGAGGTATATATATGAATTACGACCCTGTTACGGCCAGGTACGTGCGAAGATCCTAAAAGTCGTTTAATGTTTTTATTGCATCAATTTGCCAAAACACTTTCTTAGATCTTGAAAAATACTATACCTGCCTGATTTAGTTCTATTCTTTAAAAGGTTTGTTTTTGTTCCAAAAAAGTTATTGCTAAGGATCCTTTTATCAGAGAATTCTACCTAAAATGTCATAAACCACACCCCTTCTTTTTTGTTCCTTGTTTGGGATGCCCGGGGAGAAGTCGGAGAGTTACGTTTGCCTTTCAAGCAGTGAACATTTCAACAACGTTCGTTTAGTGACTTTTCTGCGAGGTTTGCGGGACAATGTCTTCTAAAGCATAATGAGCCATGCTTGTTCGGGTTCGAGTTCAAGGCAGAGAGAAATGGTGTATTAAATGATAAATCATCTGTGGTATCTCAATTCGGAGCTAGTAACATTATCCTTTTTTGAAGAAACTTTAGAAAAAAATGTCAAAGGCTCAATCTCGAACAAGTGGATGGTTTATTGAACAAAAAAATTGATTATTTTGTTTCTCATCACACTCTAAATTTTTTCAAGAGATTTGAAGTTAATACAAACTTTTTAAATACTGACCCTGGCGAATGGTGTGACAATTCACACTATTTCAAAGCTAACAAAATAGTAAATAGTAAATTGTAAATGTAAATAATAATAATAACTTCTTTCCTTTATATTGCTTCCTTTTTTATAACTAAATTTTAAATAATGAAATGAATTTGAACATTATTTCTTCTTATTTTTATACCTTTTTGCTCTTCTTTTCTCCTAAATCCTTCATTTTAAATTTAGATTTTGCTCTATTTACTTTTAAAAACAGTTTTTAACTAAACCCTTTTTTTATGTACATATTGAAAAAATAAATAAAGTAAAATCTAGAGAGCTGATGTAATTGACTCTTGCAATGTTTTTTTAGACATTTTCATAAAAAATCAATTTTCATAATAAATCGAAACTTCATCCTTGCACGGGTTAACGTTATCCCATTGAGCTGAAACTTTACCAATCTCATTTCTTAGTCAATTGGAAAGTTTTAGGAGGGTCTCCTCAAAGAAATTCGATCATTGATTTTTTTGTGACCACCCTATATATATATATATATATATATATATATATATATATATATATATATATATATATATATATATATATACACGGTATATATATATATATATGTATATATATATATATATATATATATATATATATATATATATACATATATATATATATATATATATATATATATATATATATATATATACATATATATATATATATATATATATATATATATATATATATATATATATATATATATATATATATATATATATATACATACATACTAGCTGTGCCTGCGTCTCCGTTCACGTGGACTACGGAATTATTGTTTAGGTTTTTTTTTGTAAGAGAGCGCGCTGGCGGCAAACTTTTTTCCACTTAACTAATTTTTATCGTCACTGTTTATTCCTTATGTTACCTAACGGAACAAAATATATACTAAAACCTGGTTAGAGAATTAAAAAAATATGTAAATCGGATAAGTGGTTCTCGAGTGATAGAAGTACGAACGGACAGACAGATAGAGAGACGTTGCGTTTTATAATATCTATAGATATAGATGTATGTATATATATATATATATATATATATATATATATATATATATATATATATATATATATCTATAGATATATGTATATATATATATATATATATATATATATATATATATATATATATATATATATATATATATATATATATATACTATCTATGCAATTATATAATGTTGAGAATACCGATATAATAGGAAGGCAATTTACGAATACTCATACGTCATCACATGTTTGGATTTTCTTGGTAACAATGTCAAAAAAACAATAGGAATAAAAGCTCATCGAATTTTTTCCCATTTTGCACCAATTAGTGTTAAGTAAATTTGATGACTCAATATTGGATAAAACTAGAAAATATAAAAAAGATTAATAAACAATAAAAAATGAAGATCGCCTACAGATATTGAAGGAGCTGATGATTCAATAAAACCACGCAAGAAAGAGTAGACACACAAAATTGTTGTTATTTTGGGTAATTTTTTAAAACATTGCCTCTTACATTATTTTTAACTGTATCAACATCCTGCTTAAAGCGAATAAAGTGGAAGTAGACATTTATACATAATATACAGATTTAAAAATCAGTTTTATTAAAATTAGTTTATATGTCGTTTCTTAAAGGACAAAGAAATATGTTATGTATGAATTGTAAATTATTCTATTTATGCAACAAATGAATTATTATATTATTATTTATAACTGCAATAGAAAATAAAATTGATTAAGCGGCTTGCTATTTTAAAATGTATTAATAAATGCAAAATTAAAAGGTTTTGATATAGATAGTTTAAATAAATTCTAAAAAAAAAAAGCTTCAGTTTCAATGTCAACAAAGTGGTTTTACTGCAGAAATTAACAAAATTACAATTAAACCAAACAATATTATATTTTTAGTGTTCCGTACGGAACACTTATAAAATCATTTCGCGTCTGTCTGTCTGTCTGTCTGTCTGCCACACCCGATTTTCTCCGAAACTATTTGAAATAGAAAGTTGAAATTTGGCTATTTAGGAATTGATGGCCTCATCAAAGCCGTGTAGTTTTGAAAGTCGATTTTTGACTTAAGGGGTTAGTTTTGGGGAGTGAAATCGTGAAAAAAATTTTTTACCAGGTCGAATGGGGTGTCAAATGAAAGCTTGTAAAAACACGAGTTTAAAATCCAGTGAGTCAAAAAAGTCTCCATACACCACCTGCTTTCTATACTATTTTTCTGTTATGTTTAATTAATTAACTGGAACTATGAGAAAACATGTTTCAATTAATATTTGAAACTTAACCAATGAAGATTAGTTTTAAAAACAACTACCGAACATTTTATTTAGAAATTACATCATTGATATAAAATTGTAAACAAAATTAATGTCAAAAAAGTCTCCATACACCTAAAAATCACCAATAATAGTTTGAGGGAGTGTAACGGAAACTAAAAACTTTGTTTAAACTAATATTTAGTGGGACCGCCGTTGGCCTTAATAGTCTCCTGTAACCTTTTTGTCATGCTTGCAACCAGCTTTCTAGTAACTTATGCTGCCATGTTCTCCCCATTCGTTCAATATTTTGTTTCTTAATTCTTCTCTATTTAAAACATTACGTTTGCGAACATGCCGTTTAAGTTCCTCCCATAAATGCTCGATGGGGTTAATATCGGATGCTTGCGAAGGTGTATGAAGCTACTGTCGCACATTATGGATCATCTATTCTCGCACCAAGTTTGTGGTATGTTTCAGATCATTGTCCTGTTGGAAAATGTATCTTTTTTCGAGTGCTAATTTTTGGACACTTTCTCTTAAGTTGTCTCTCAAAATGTTCAGATAAACATGCTGATCCATGGACCATTAATAAAATGTAAATTTCCAACCCCTCCAGAGGACAGGCATCTCCAAAGCAGAACACTTGCACCCCCTTGTTGCACTGTGGAACAAATGTTTTTAATATCGAATGAGGTATTCTTCAAACTTAAGTTCTGCCATCAGACTCAAAAAGGTTAATTTTAGTTTCATCATTAAAGATTATGGATTCCCAAAATTCAGGAGGTTTAGTAACGCTTTCCCTAGCAAAAGCTAATCGCTTTTTACGATTAGCTTCTGAATTTAACGGCTTCTTCCTGGCTGCACATCCCTTATAGCCTGCCCTGTGTAAAAATTTCTCACTGTTTGTGAATAAACATTTTTCGAAAATAGTTCCAGTACTTCTTTTAATTTTGGTGCACTTTTCTTGGGATCCATAATTATTTGTCTAACAATAATGGCCTCTTCACATGGAGTCAATTTCTTGGGACGACCGAAGCGTGGTCAAATTTTATAGGAACTCGTTGATTTATACTGGTTTACAATGTACTGAACAGTAGCATGCGACTTTTTAACAATTTTTCCTATATTCCTGCATGATTTTCCATCTTTCCACAAATCAATTATGATTTTACAAACTTGAAATGGAAATTCACAATTTCTTTCGCTCATTTTTAATACTACTTTAAAAACCCACAGCAAAATTACTAGCAACAAGTGACAGATTATAAAGTATGGCCGAAAATTATTCATTTTTTTTTTTCAGTTTCGCGAGCAATAGATAGTTTGATAAAGTGCAGCTGATTATAAAGTGTTTTTTTTAATGCAGTTCTTGTGTGTATGGAGACTTTTTTACATTAATTTTGTTTACATTTTTATAACAATGATGTAACTTCTAAATAAAATGTTCCGTAGCTGTTTTTAATACTAATCCTCGTTGGTTAAGTTTCAAATATTCGGAAAAAAAAACCTTTGATGAAGACTTATTGTGGGTTGTGAAGTCATTGACTATTTTATACATCCATAACAAAAAATTGTATTTTAAAAGCAATCAATGTACAGAACATTAATTGCGCAAGTCCGACTTGCACGTGGCTAGTTTTTTTTATTGTTTTACAATTTGGTTTTTACAATAATTGTATGCCGGGCTTTCGCCATGTTATTTGACAGGTTCTTGGATAGTAATTAGGTACTTTTATTTTTTTCGCTACGCGAAGTACTGTATTCGGGGAAAAAATCGCCCCGTGCGATTTTTGCTGTTTGCACGTTTCAGGGTTCCTAGGTGACGAAAAGTGGTTTCCAATTTGTTGCCGAGATGCCTTCCGAACGAAACGAAATATCGAAGAGGGGTCTTTTCAGCTTAATTTGTTTTCAGATACTTTCCTGGTTTTTCGCTAAGTAACACAAAGTAAATACATTTTAAGCACAATTATTTGTAGTGAAGTAGAAAAATTGGAGTATTTACACATAATGAGAAATTTCCACAGATATGGATTACTACAGCAAATACTCCAAGGAAAGGTTTTTGGAAAAAAGGGGACCAGGACCCAGATGTATCCCCTGGCTAAACAATCTGCGAAATTGGTTCTCAATAAATACAATCGGTCTTTTCGGAGCTGCAGTAGATAAAGTAACAATAGCCAGAATGATGGCCAACATTTGAACCGAATAGGCACTTTAAGAAGAAGAAATTTATAGTGAAACATGATTGGGGAGGGTTAAAACAGGGAGCTGTCAAGACATGTTATATGTCCTATTGAGCTGAAAATCATGTTATTTTCTAATTATTTCCAATCTTAACAGAAATAGTATGTAGAGGAGTTTGGAATGTGATTAAGAGGGTGATCTAAAAAATAAGTTATTTAACTTTTTTTCTTATTGTTGGCTGAGAGAAACGCCAAT
>JAHKBH010003894.1:0-11420 GCA_019049505.1 Pachyrhynchus sulphureomaculatus
AGCCTGCGTTGTTTTTTTTTGTTTCACTTCTATGTCCACAAAACGTCCTCCTTTAAGGTCCCTTTTAATCGTGGGAAACAAAAAGAAGTCGCATGGAGCCAAATTCTGCTAGTAGGGGTGTGTGAGGCAATGTGGTCAAGCCGTTTTTGTTCAAAAATTGGCGCACAGAGAGAGCGTGTGAGTTGGCGCGTTGTTGTGATCGTCCGACTGCCACAAATCAGAGCGATTCCTTCGCCCCTTTAAGAGAAAAAAATTGTTGATCTTTAAAAATTAATTCCCGAATTTTGTTTACATTTTCGTCAGTTCTAGAACTCAAAGGACGTCCGGAGCGTGGTTTGTCTTTAATAGACATTTCGTCTTTCTTGAAGCGGTAAAAACCACTCGTAGACTTGAGTTTTACTTATAGCATCCTCTTTGTAAACAGTTTTTAACATAACAACAGTTATGCGGCATTTTTTTCAACTAGAAAAGAAAATTGCGCAGATGCGCGTGGTTCCCGAGAATCGGCCTTCTTAAAAAACCACGAGTACACAAAAGAACTTTCACAAACAAATTTAAGGGGCCTCTCACAACTTTTTAGACCGATGCCGCTTGGCAGAATGACTTGGAAGGAGTGTAACTGCATCACCCTGGAGAGCGAACTGTGTACTACAAGTACCAACGTAACCACAACATAATTCCTGTTACTTTTGGATCTTCTTTCGTATAATGTTTTAAATGCAATGGTAATACAAAGTTCCATTAGTTCGTCACTTAAAAATGGAACTATTTTAGATTACATTGACAAAACAAAACAGGAGAAGATTTCACCTGAATAAATAAAAAGGTACTTTTAAAAATGTTTTCTCTAAATTTAGTGGCAATTGCCTTAAACGGATTTAAATAAAGTAATAAACATATCCTCAAATCTTTAAGGTAATAGACACGATGTACTCAAGAGGACGGGCGACAGAAGAATAATTATTTTTTAGAAGAAAACACTCTAACAAAAAAGATTAAGGAGTTATTTAATCATGCATACATAGGAGAATGTTAAGGGGTTACATATACCTGGCGCTGCAAAAAGTATGTACATTTAAAAAAAATATTTTAATGATTATTAAGTGAATAATACAGCAGAAACTGTACTTTAAGTTATAAGGAAAAAAATGTTTTAAATATGTTTTAAATGTTTAATGCTATTTTTTATCGGGTTAAGTGGACCACTGATGAAAACTATGGCGCCTCCTTGTTTGTAAACTAATGTAGTAGTTAAAAATTGTCGAAGGGTTTTTTTGTTAAAAAATAAAAAAATATAGTGGGTCAAACTTTAGTATGCAATTTTCGACCAAAAAATTATGTTTAATTATTTATAAAGTATATAGTTAAAAAATATTAAAAATTGACTGAATAATATTGCAGACAGTGTCTGTAAACAGGTAGTGGTCCCAATCCGCCGCCAGATCACATTTAATGCTATAACTTTGTAACGGAATGAAATTTTCTTAAAAAATTATGAATAATTCTTAGAAGTATGGAGAATAAATACCCGTAAAAAAAGTCGAATTTTTGAAAATTCTAGGTGTATGCAAACCTTTAATAAAGAAAACTGGAATTTTTGACTTGAATAAGGTTTCTCTTTAATTTCCTGACGGCACAAAGTCGTTGGCTTTTAATTTTAAAAAGAAAACAAAAATAGCAGGCAAAATGAATAGAATATGTGTAAAACATTTCAGTTTATAGCCTTTTTTAAATCTGAAAGTGTGGCATATTGGGAAATGTACACAATTACAGAAAATAAATTTATGTGTGGCTAAAATGATGGTAAATCTACCATTAAGTATTAAGTTTATTACATCATTAGTATTATAATACGTGAACTATTACTTATTATTGGTTCGCCTATAACTATAATAAAATTTATTCTTCAAGGCACCGTTTCACAAACCCTTCTCTGACGGAGCCAAGCGTACTATGCTCTCTTCCACCTCTAGGGATGTCGAAAATGGAATTTTTTTATTGAAGGTATACTTTTGAGAAAAATGGTCAGGTTATCGATTTTTAAATTGCCTGTATATTTGAAGGTAGGAGGTATTTTTTTTTGTGTAAACCAGCGCAAGAGGTTATTTTTTTATCAAGGGGTTTCACTGCTCTCTCTATAAGTTTCGTCTGTACTTTTATAGTTATAGGGTGTTATACGGCGCATATGCTGACGTTCACAATAAAATATTTTGAACGGTCAAGTCGAAGAAATTACGCCATCCTGATTTTTTTTAAATGGAAAACCCTGTATATCAGGGATGTCAAAGATACGGCCCGCGGGCCGCATCCGGCCCCCGGGACGTATCAATAAGGTCCGCGATCGCAATGTGTCACAGAAAGAAGAATCATGTTTTTAGAGCTTTTAGACTTCACTCGATTCCTCTACGGAAGTTTTAAAATGCGCACACTACATTTATAAGTAATTTCAAGAGCAGCGCGTGCCTTGACAAGCGAGAGAGATAGATAGTAACGCCATCTCTTAGCAACAAGCGGAAATATCCTATTACTTTTGTTGAGAACAATAGAATCTTCCACGCGCTTCGAGTCTAGACTAGAACCTTCCTTATCGATATTATAAAAGGAGTGCGTCGGCGCGACGTGAGTCAGTTGAGTGTGAGTCGAGTAATCGAAGCGATACGGTCGGAGAAGGATTTTAGTTGTACTGCGAAGTAGTGATTGTGAAGGTATTGTGCATTTGTTTGTGTCGTGCGCGTGCGATATCTATAATTGTTGTGTTGAGTTCCATAATTGTTACGATTTTGGCATAATGTCACAAAAACGTATAGTGAGTGCAGAGTTTTTCAGTCTAAATGGGAAATTGCATATTTTTTCATAGAATGGAAAGGTAAACCACTGTGTTTAATTTGCAATCAAACAGTTGCTGTTTGTAAGGAGTTTAACTTGAAGAGACACTATGATACGAATCATAAATCAAAATTCGATTGTTACACTGAAAAAATAAGAATGGACACATTGTCATCTTTAAAATCTAAACTTCAAGGTCAACAATCGATGTTTACTAAAGCTAATACTGAGAGCGAAGATGCCCTGAAATCAAGTTTTATTATTGCATTAGAAATCGCGAAGAGATCAAAACCTTTCACTGATGGTGATTTTATTAAAGATTGTATGTTGAAAGTTGCCGATGTTTCATTTCCATTTCAAAAGTCAATAATTCAAAATATTTCGCTGTCAAGAAACACTGTTGCTTCAAGAATAAATGATTTATCTCAAAATTTGGTTCTTCAACTGAAGGAGAAAATTAAGGAATTTACAAACTTTTCACTGGCGGCTGACGAGAGCACTGATACTGTTGATACAGCTCAACTTGCTGTTTTTTATACGAGGTATTAACAGTAACTTTGAAATAACTGAAGAACTATTAAAGTGCGTTCCATTGACAGGTACTACAACAGCAAATGATATTTATTCTGCAATTGAGCATTTGATAGCAGAATATGAACTCGACTGGAATATACTTAGCAGCACAACTACGGATGGCGCTCCTGCCATAGCTGGCAAACATTCGGGCGTTGTAACTAAATTAAACCAGAAAACATCAGGGAATTTTGTGGGATTTCACTGTATAATTCATCAGGAATCATTGGCATCCAAACATTTAAAAATGGACCATGTCATGCAACCTATAATTAAAATAGTAAATTTTATAAGGAGCAGAGGACTAAATTACCGACAGTTCAGGCAGTTTTTACAAGATTTGGACGAAAAGTTTTCTGATGTTCCTTACTTCACCGAAGTTCGTTGGCTCAGTCGAGGAGTAGTTTTAGAAAAATTTTTTTGCATTACGTGACCCTATTCAAGCTTTCATGTTAGAAAAAGGCAACCCAATTGATTATGACAATGACTGGTGGGTTGATTGTGCCTTTTTGATAGATATGAATAAACACTTGACTGATCTGAATGTAAAGTTACAGGGTAAAAATCTGATTGTCACTCAAATGTACTCATGTATTCAAGCCTTTGAAACAAAGTTGAGGCTGTGGGAAAATCAGGTAAAAAATCAAACTTTGGATCATTTCCCTCATTTAAAATCATTTGGCACAGTGAACCAAAAAAAATTGGATCAATATTCTCAACTTCTGCAAAATTTGATCACGGAATTCAACAATCGTTTTGAAGACTTTCACAAAATGAATGGAATGGAATTCCCAATTTTCAACAATCCATTCAATTTTGAAGCTTACAGGCACCAGTTCATTTGCAAATGGAGTTGATAGATCTTCAATCGGAGAGTATTTTGAAAGAAAAATTTAAAGAGATTAACGCTCTTACATTTTATACACAATATTTCAAGAGTTTGGATAACTACCCGGAATTAAAAAAGCATGCAGCACGCATTCTCTGCATGTTTGGTAGCACCTATTTATGTGAGCAGATGTTTTCCGTCATGAAAATAAATAAAAACAAACATCGCACAAGACTTTCGAATGAACATCTCCAATCAATTCTTAAAATAACTACAACGAATATGATACCTGACATCAATGAGCTTGTCAAAAACAAGAGAAGTCAGGTATCTGGATCCTCGAGCTCAAAATAATTACCCTCTTTTATAACTTTGATATAATTTTTAACAACCCTATATTATATACTATATAATTAAATAAATAAAATGTTATAATAATTCAGTACATTTTTTTTTATTTGAATCTGGCCCGCCTACACATTCTAAATTTAATATATGGCCCTCTGCAAAATTGACTTTGACACCTCTGCTGTATATTATTTTATTTTTGAGTCCTACTAAAAATTCTAGATATTATTTGCCTAACATACCATATGTCTAAATTATAATAATAATTAATAAATACTCAAAGTTTATTTTTAAGGTAACAATTGCTCAAAATGTCTACCATTAACAGCAAGGCGGAATACATCTTCTAGAGCTGTAATAAATAGCTTAGGTGAGATTGTATCTCCCTGTCTTACACCTGTTGCTATACGTGTTTGTTCTGTGCTAGGTTTTATTTAAATCTTTGCGTTTTCATATATATCTTTGAGTAGGATAGTGTATCTAGATTGAATTCTACAGTTCAAGCCGTTGATTTCGACAGAATCAAAAGCCTTCTCCTAGTCTATGAAGGTTATATAAAGTTCGAAATTGTATTCATTGATCTTCTCTAGGATATTTCTCGTTATCTGTAAGTGGTTGCATGTGCTATAGCCGGATCTAAAACCAGGCTGTTCGCATAGCAGGTAGAAATTTAACTTTTTTTTTTAATACAGTAGAATCTCACAAATTCGAACCATCACAACCGTCCAGAAATTAGAACCGGCCATTTCAATGTATTGGACGCTCTGAAATTAGAACCTGTGGCTCTAATTTTTGGAAGTGTTGTTTTTTTTTGGTTTTTATTTCCACTAGAAAATATTTTTTTTTCTATGATTTTGAACTAAATAGGCGAAAAACCAAATTAAACGCTCTAAAATTAGAACAGGGGGTTCTAATTTCTGGAAGTTTTTTTACTTTTTTTTTGTATTTTCACTACAAATTATTTTTTTTCGCTCATTAAAGTAAAAATAAAACGGGGAATCACCGAGTTATTCGTGGTGTGTACAATTCGACGTCGACATAACGCCAGCTATTCCTCATTTAAAAGTCCTTGAAGGCATCAATAATGTTATAAAATGGTGCAAAACCAGTGATATATTTTCCAGTAAACACATGTCTAACCTTTTGGACGTCCGTAACGATATCGTTGTATCCAGTTTAAATAAATCAAAAAAAACAAACAAGTATTACTGATTTTATGTTAAAAACCAATTACATACCTAATAATTAAAAAACTTTTTAAAAGCTTTTCTATGAATTTAATATGTTCAATTAATTAAATGTTAATAAATAAAAACTGTTTCGTGTTAAAATAAAGCTTACATAACTAGTTTTATTATAATTTTATCATTTTCTGTAAAAAAAAAATGTCCAGAAATTCGAACTGCCCGGTGCACAAAGTGGTTCTAATTTGTGAGATTCTACTGTATGAGATACTAAGCTAACCGGGCGATAATTGTCTAACTTTCTGATATCTCCCTTTTTGTGTAGAAGTATTATTTCTGATGTATGCTGCAATGTTGGTATTTTGCCAGTTTCCAGACACATGTTGAAAGTTCGACCAATTCTTGTTTTAAGTCTTCTCTAGTCCCCAATAGCATTTCCGATAAAATACCCTCAGGGACTGCTGCTTTGTTACGCTTCACTTCCTTCAGTGCATTATTAACTTCCTCTACAGTAACTTCTGGCAGTTCTTCCGAAACTATATTTTGTATTTTCTTTTCAATCTACTTTCTTTGTTCTTCATTGGGTGTGGTATGTCCCTATTCGTTATTACTTGTCCCTCACTATTCTGCAATTTAATAATCTCTTTTCTTCCGTTATTCAGTTTCTTGCTTATTACTTTCGGGCTTCTATTTTCTACAATGGTTTCCAAAATAACTTTATGCTTGTGCGTTCTTATATCTTTTCTGATCTCTTTTCTGATTAACTTGTTAAGTAATTATTGTAAAGCAACTGAAAATAGACAGAAGTCCATATTCCAGCATCTTACTAGCTGTTCTCTTGTCTGTCAAATCCATCCTGAGACGCGTTTCGCCGTATCACGACTCGTCAGTCAGGCTAGGATTGACAAACGAGAGAACGGTATCAAGTGGTATTTATCCCAGAAGTTACGGAGCACGATGGTAGGATACAACGAATTATATTAAGTACGCATACCTATTACTCCATCGAAAGCTGACACAGCAGCTTTCGAACCGACAGAGTGGTTGACACAGTCATCGCTTTAAAAAGCAGGTAGCGCTTTTTCGAGGGATCCTTCCTCAAGTATATATAATTATTGTAAAGCAACTGAAAATAAGTTGGGAATGTGGAATCTTTGGCACAATGATACTACTCAGTATATATCACCACTACACCAAACACTTTATTTTTGCACTCGACGCGCGTTTCGCTAACCATGTTAACTTCATCAGGAGCGATGATTGACTAAAGCTAAACTACAAATCTACCCTATTTATACTTAGCCTAACCCTTGAATTACTCAAGCGGAACTAATACCATAGGCAAGGCCGTCAGTTCCGGTCAAGTAACCAGTGGAGGGGACTATAAGGAATAGGCCCTCTCTCTTTATTTAAACTACTTTTACATTTTATGATTTCCATACTTTCGTATGCGTTCAACAATCTCCTATCAGATACATTTTTTATTAATTTTAGACTATCTAATGTTACAGTATGATCAGCTTCAAGGGCATGTTCGGCAATGCTAGACTTTTCTGTTCTACTGTATTTTAAGTGTGCTAAATGTTCTTTAAATCGTGTTTTTTAATTGACCTTCTAGTTTGCCCAACATACTTTTTGTCACAATCATTACAACTAATTTCATAAATTCCACTTTTCTCACAATTAGGAATCTTATCTTTGGGATTTCCTAAAAGATTGTCTGATGACTTATAGACTAAGGTGAGGCCTACCTTATTAAATACCTTATTGAGTCCCTTGCTATATTTCGGATTATATGGTGTGGAGACATACTTGGTGTTATTTTCTTCGCGTGTAAAAAAGGTGGAATTCTGAATCTTCTTCTTCTTCATGTGCCATATCCGGTCGCCCGGACGTTGGCGACCACTATGGAGAGTGCTTGTCTGTCTTCGGCCAATCTAAAAAGAACTCCAGCGCTTTGGATTCCTGTCCACTCTCTGATGTTCTTTAGCCAGGAGGAATTCTGAATATTAAACCTAAACTTATGTCTATTTATTAGCTTATTTACTAAGTCATCGTCATAACCATTAACTTACCATTAAATACTTTCGCAGTGAAGAATTCGTTTAGAATTCATTAATAAAACAAAAAATCTAGTTCTCAATGAAGGTGAAGTCTTAATTTCTTTTGATGTTAGTTCTTTGTTCCCAAGCGTGCCAATTCCACAAACTTTACAATATCTCGAAGAATTACTTAGAATGAATGACTTTGAAGACGAAATTATTCGTGAATATTAACATTATCTAAACTTTGTATGGCACAAAATTATTTCCAATATAACAATCAATTTTATGTTCAGAAAGAAGGAACAGCTATGGGTAATTGCTTATCACCTTTCATAGCCAATTTATTCATGAGTAAGTTTGAAATCGAAGCCAGTCAAGAATTCGAATATTTCCCAAGGGTATGGTATAGGTATGTGGATGATATTTTCGCGATTTTTGATACAAAAAAAGCGAATATTGATGATTTTGTTTCTAAATTAAATAGCCGGTATGATTCCATTAAATTCACTTACGAAGTTGAGAACAAAGGACAATTGCCTTTTCTAGATATTTTAATTATTAAAAATAATAATAGATTAGAATTTGATATCTCTAGGAAGGACACAGTAACAGATAGATATATTCCTAATGATTCATTTCATTGCAAACAACATAAATTAGCCTCATTACATTTTTTAGTTCATCGTTTGGTCACTTTCCCTCTGAATAGAATAAACTTTAATAAAGAAAGGAATCGTATTAGAAATATAACTAGAGTTAATGGTTATGACGATGACTTAATAAATAAGCTAATAAATAGACATAAGTTTAGGTTTAATATTCAGAATTCCACCTTTTTTACACGCGAAGAAAATAACACCAAGTATGTCTCCATACCATATAATCCGAAATATAGCAAGGGACTCAATAAGGTATTTAATAAGGTAGCCCTCACCTTAGTCTATAAGTCATCAGACAATCTGAGGAATATTTTAGGAAATCCCAAAGATAAGATTCCTAATTGTGAGAAAAGTGGAATTTATGAAATTAGTTGTAATGATTGTGACAAAAAGTATATTGGGCAAACTAGAAGGTCAATTAAAACACGATTTAAAGAACATTTAGCACACTTAAAATACAGTAGAACAGAAAAGTCTAGCATTGCCGAACATGCCCTTGAAGCTGATCATACTGTAACATTAGATAATCTAAAATTAATAAAAAATGTATCTGATAGGAGATTGCTGAACGCATACGAAAGTATGGAAATCATAAAATGTAAAAGTGGTTTAAATAAAGACAGAGGGCCTATTCCTTATAGTCCCCTCTACTGGTTACTTGACCGGAACTGACGGGCTGTTATTAGTTCCGCTTGAGTAATTCAAGGGTTAGGCTAAGTATAAATAGGGTAGATTCGTAGTTTAGCTTTAGTCAATCATCGCTCCTAATGAAGCTAACATGGTTAGCGAAAAGCGCATCGAGTGCAAAAATAAAGTGTTTGGTGTAGTGGTGATATATACTGAGTAGCAACTGAAAATAGACAGAAGTCCATATTCCAGCAGCTTACTTGTTAAGCTCCATCTACTCTATTTTGTGCTCATCTCTGTTCATATTTTTTCTTTTTTCCATGAATTGTTTAGTGTATTTTATCCTCTTGTTTTCCAGTTTTGTGGCTATTGCAGCGGAGGCTACTTTAATTATGGATGTTAGTTCTTCAGCTTTTGTATCTATTGTTTCGATGATTGTATTATCTTTAATGCCTTGTAATAGTTCTGTGGTTTTTAGCTAGTATATTGTCCTCTTTTTTGATAATTTAATGATGTCAACTCGTTTCGGTCTATTTACTCTTAGAATTTTCAAATTTATGATACTCTAGCCCGCACGACTCTATGGTCGCTCCCTGTAGTACTCCTATTTAGCACTGTGACATCCTGTATTATATTTCTGTCGCTGGAAATGACAAAATCTGTTTCATTTTTTGTTTCAGAGTTAGGACTTCTCCACGTCCGTCTCCTATTGTCGCTTTTTTTTAAAGAACGAATTCATTATATAAAGGTTATGTTCTTCCGTAAAATTGATTAGAAGGTTGCCTCTTTCGTTTCTGTCCCCGAGTCCAAATTTCCCTATGGTTGTTTCTCCATTCTGTTGTTTACCTATTTTTACATTAAGATCCCCTATTATTATGGTGTAATTCGCTGGATTTGCTCTAATACAACTCGTTATGTCTTCGTAGGGGGTAGTTACCCCTAAATAAAAAAATTGAAAAAGATGTCCTTCTAGATTTTTAATTAGTTTTAATTTAAGACCTTTTACGTTAAGTTTGCTTGTTTTGTCTCCAAGTTATAAAGGTTGCAAAAAAGGGATAAAATTCATACTTTTTGCGGTTACTCTTTGCAGTTGTAGCACTCGATAAACTGAGCTAAGGTGTAGATTTTCACGAAATTCATAAAAGTGTGCTATTAATATCTCGAAATTTAATGATTTTTCGGCTTATCAGCCCTCGACAGAATACATAGGTTTTTGGGACACTCTATATATTATATATATATATATATATATATATATATATATATATATAAATAATTATACATATAATTATACAAGAATTGTATGGGTACGTGATCGCTGACTTGCGGTAAATCACATGGCACCAGAAGAAAATAATAGAACTTTAAAAAATTCCTACTAGGAAGTGCATACAATGCTTACGAAAACAATTTTACTATTTGCACGAAAAATTCTAATATAATGTCTTCATAATTATTGTTGATAATGACATTATAATTACTTCTGTTGACAACGCCACTGCACACTGTAATATTTCAGAAAACGTTTAATTTATGTAATAATATTTTTGCAACGGACCTATTAAAATTTTATACACAGTTTTATCATAATCTAGCGAATATCTAACCTGAACTAATTCATTCGTCTATGGTCTAATCGTAATATATACCGAAAGGTTTAATTGCGCAATATAGTTGAGCTGCATTTAATATGCGAATTAGTATCTGCCTGCAGTTTCGTACGCGTTAATTATATGGTTTACTTAATGAATCGAATCAATTGCGATTTTTCCGACATCTGAAAAATGACATTTTTGACACGTCGCGTCGCAATTGCGTAGCGACCAAACAGTACTATTGGCGTTGTAATGCCTTATGTGTTCCTATCTACGCTTGAATGGAATTATTGATTTTCTCTTTAAAATTAACATAAACTCCTGGACAAAATTAACGCAACAATCTGAAAATTAATTTATCTTTATCTTATGTTAGTTTTAAAGTTTATCGAGTATTTGAATAGTAGGCTATGCATATTTTGTTTCGTTGTTCATGACAGAAATCAAAACGATTCGTTTAGATTTACAGTTTTAAAGAATTTTTTAGGAGATAAACAATTTTCTGTAATAATGCCATAGATTTTCTTTAAAAGTAAGCTTATAAATTGTTCCCTTTTTCAAAGTAATACGTTTTTGTGGTAGACTGTTTTATTTTTGACCCCGAAGAATTAGAAAAATGAATCGAACAAAGAATTTAACTGAACACGAGGTAGTGCGAGCCTCAGTTTTATTGGACGAGGGATATTGTCAGAGTTATGTTGCCAGTTTGTTAGGCAAACATCGTTCCACAATAA
>JAHKBH010003895.1:0-5000 GCA_019049505.1 Pachyrhynchus sulphureomaculatus
GAATGAAAGATACCCCAAGATAAAAATTCCGTGGTTGGAGAAGGACAATTCGTCGAGAGTCACGATTAACATTCAGAAAAAAATTGGGGTATACGGGTTGGCTGTGTCAAGTACGGGGCAGATTAATACGAATAACGGCAATTTACAGCCAGGAAGTTCTTCCAAAAATTATACACGTTGATTGCTAGAATCTCAGGTGTTGATGCAGATTTTATTAAGAGACTTTACATTATTCTGCAGCTAATTGCATCGAAAAATGGTATTGACGTCAATAAATTTAAAAACTTTCTGCATTGAAACAGCCTAGAGATATTGTAGGGACGTACCTTGGTACCCAATGACACTTCTTCGTATCATGATTTCACCATGCACCATCTGTCAATAGAAGCATTTCCAATTTCAAATGGTTATTTGCTCAAGCTCAAGAAGCATAAGAAATCAAGGATTTTAACTCTAAGATCACCCCTATAGGGAGAACAACACGAAAAGTAAATGCTGTTTATACTAATGAAAGATATTATGGGTTATTTACTGCTATTTTCTGATCCATACATTTATACGTTAAGGCCCAGAACAAGAGAAATGTAAAAGATTTGCTTCCGGAAGCACAAGAGTTACTTGCAAATAAAGAAGAATCATGGAGGAGGAAAACTTAGACTCAAAATACACGATACATAAATATACCTAGGTACATAGGATACACCACACGCGCACATACACACACACCCACGCGCTCATTTATACACATTACACACCAGATAATATATACACATTCACTTATACATATTCACACACACACACAACACACGGGATATCTGGAGACTCCACGTAATATATCCGGGGTAATGTAAGTAAGTCTGCAAATTTTAGGGGCATATCGTATTTTGTACACTTAAAACCCGCAAATGATTCAAACCTTCACCTATATTCAATTTTACTTTCTTTCTAACCGTAAGTAAATATATTAATAAATTAATTTTATGTACTAGGTTACGTTTGATTTGTAATTCGTTGGCTTAGAAACCATCTCATAAATACATTTTCTAGATTAAATTACGTTAGGTGTTTAGTATATATACACATAAATAAGTATATTTTTAGCATAGGTTTTGTATGGTTTAGAATTTGTTGTGTTATAATGTAATAGATTTAGGAAACAATTATATTTATATATTTGTACATTCGTTATATTATGTTTAGAGTTGTGATGTAAATGTCTTAGGAAAACTTCAAAAAGATTACTTTTCTTTTTACATTAGGTTATGTAGGTTTGGAGTTTCTGGTTTAAAAAGCTATAAATTTAGGCAAGTCTATATGATCATTTTTCTTCTTTGTACAGGGTTATGGATAGGTTTGATTGTTCTTGGTGGTAAAATGGCTTTTTATAAAAACTAAATTTGTTGAAAAAATGAGTTTAAATCATGGTCAATAATAAAAATCCGCCCAAACAGATCGATAGAGAAATCACAAACGAAGATTTAAAATAAGTATATTTAGATTCCTTTGAAAATTTTATGATTGAGACGCATGTTATTGTCAAAAAAGGTTGTTTTTTGAAATCCAAAACAATATATATTGATAAAATTAATAAAAATGTCGTAAATAATCAAAAATCTGACAGACAGAACGACAGAGAAAATTTAAACATGAAGATTATAAAAAAAAATATATTCAGATTCTTGAAAATAAAGTGAATGAAACCTAAAAGGTTGTTTTGTTTAAAACAAAGCCATATATATTGTTTAAATTACTAAAAAATCATAGGAAATAATCAAAAATCTGCTCAGATAGATCGATGGAAAACCAAGAACAAAGTTTAAAAAAAAAATTACTCAAACTTCTTTTCCATTACGCGGAGAAGGAAACGAATGATTATATATATATCAATCAGAACATTCTTGTTATAAACTTCATTATTCTTTTTTAGTCCAAGCTGTTTCTTATTTCTGAAGAATCAGCTTAATTCTGTTGTTGTAGATAACATGAAGTGATATTTGGCAACTAGGGTTGAGGCACGTAATAGGTCTATAGTTTTTGATATTATTCGATTTTCGAAATAAGTACGTCGATAAATCGTTCAGGAATAGTAGGTTGTCCCTAATTGAACCAGGTACCCAATATTCTAACATGGTTTGTGGGTACTAGAGACTTTTTTCCGCCAAAAATATTATAATATGCAATCAACAATAAAAATTGTTGATTGCATATTGGTCCTAAGGCAACAAAGCTCTTTGTGCCTTTAATGACATTTGAAACCCCTTCCTTTGTGATTACTGACTAACTTTGTTCTGCTGTTGAAACTATATAGAGTCAGCTCCGCAGAAATCTAAGGCAGTAGTCTCCATACTTAATTTTTTTTTGTTTCATAAATGTTCTTCAAACATATAGTTACTTGTTCTATGGATAGCGGTATTTTAACTTTAAGTGTCCCTTTCTTAAAGTAAGGTAAATGGTTGTGTGAAAAAGATCATGTTATAGACGACAGATTTTATTCGCTTTGCGAGATATCTTTTTATTATCTTTAGAGCTCCTATGTATTCTAAACAGTGCTTATTATTTAATGAGTCTTTGAAATGTGGATGATGATTTGTGTGAGGCATCTGAGCTATTTACCTCACGTTCTTCAGAGAGCCAGTGCCTGAATTTATTTCGAGGCGATCGAAAATGTTCAGAGACACGCAATTTTGTATCGTAAACTTTGACTCGAGATGTTTTGATTTTTTCGATATTTTTTAGGCCATAAAGTATGCATGCATGCCATATATTATCTTGGCATCTGTTCAGCTTGATAGTGGTCATCCAGGTCATTCCTGTGTGTATCATTTCCTTCAAGTGTTCTTGTTCATTGCCAGGGATGTCATTTAAGGGTTTCCATCCTACATCTCCCTTATATTTCCCATTGTTTCTATCTGATAGAGACGGATTGTCAGGAGAATTTTATCGGTTTCCAAATTAAACAACTAGTTGTTGACCTAGCGGTATCCGAGATTTCAGATATTACATTTGCTTTCGGAACGAATATTATTATTAATATTTTATTAGTATTATTATCGTTACTTGTGTTATGAAAAAATTTGGGAGAAAATTAAAAAGACATTTGTTGTAAATAATGCAAATTCTATTAAAGAGTTATATATTAGACAGTGAACATGTATGTTATATAGATGTTTTTAAAATAAAATATCAGTTTCCTCAGTTAGATATTGTAATCATTTTACTTAAAAATATTTTTCTAAACTCGCGACAGTTCCAGGGCAATATCTTTTAGCTAAATCGAAATAAGGGACATTGTCTTGCAATGTATTTTAGTTTTGTGGCTTAATTTATTCCATAATATGTATTAAATAACTATTTTTGATGTTTTCTTGAACATACTCGATTTTCGTTTTATCAAATAAAATCCCCCATGAAGGCCATGGGATAGGATAAATGCATCTGGGGCATAAATTTTCATTCCTTGGCAAGTTTTATTTATTACTTCTGATATATGTTGAGTATGCAAAGTGAGAGTAATAACCTAAAACCAAATAAAATTACTTGGAATGTAAATAAAAAAAGTCGCAAAAGTTTGTCAACGTCATCATTACATAGTCTGGAGTCATGTGATGGTACAACCGATATGTAATCAAATTTAGATCTCGTGTTGCCATAAATTCAAGAATATTCTTTTTAAGAACAAATTTATCAGTTTTTGCTATAACCAAACCTGAGAGGGGGATTAATTGTAATAGATATTACAATACAGCTAATTGACAACATTGAATGTAGTTATTTTATAAAATCGTACTGAGATTATTAGTGTTCCGGAACGGAACTAATATAGGAATTGATGGCCCCATCAGAGTTGTGTAGTTTTGAAAGTTAAATTTTAACTTTAAGGTTTAAGTTTGGCGGGATGATGAATTGGGAGTAAAAAAAAAAAACCGGTCAAGTGCAAGTTTGAACTTGCACAATTAGTGTTCCGTACGTTGATTGTTTTTTAAAATAAAAATTTTTGTTGGGGTGTTATAAAATGATCAGTGACTTCACAAAACACATCCCAAATGAGTTTTCAACAAAGTTTGTTTCCAATCTTTACTGAAAACTGGTGACCTTGAAATTTTGTTTTTTTTTATATACCAAATAAATTATTAAAGGTAATGCACTCGTGATAATTTTCGTTCAATCTAATACCCCGTGGAGATTATTCCAGAATTTTTTCAAAATTTTTTGATCAGTACTTTTCGAGATAAGGTAGGGGACAGCGATTTTTTGAAAGTAATACGAAGAAAAGTGTGCACAAGTATTACATTATATATATATATATATATATATATATATATATATATATATATATATTACGCGTGATTTCACAAGCTTTCATTTGACACCACACTCGATGACCTAGTAAAAAAAAATTTTTTTCACTTCCGATTTCACCCCTCAAAACGAACCCCTTAAGTCAAAATTTATGTTACGGTGGTATAAAATGATCAGTGACTTCACAAAACACACCCCAAATGAGTTTTCAACAAAGTTTGTTTTCCAATCTTTACTGAAATCTGATGACCTTGAAATTTTTGTTTTTTTTATATACCATATAAATTATTAAAGGTAATGCACTCGTGATAATTTTCGTTCAATCTACACCCGTGGAGAATATTCCAGAATTTTTTCGAAATTTTTTCATAAGTACTTTTCGAGATAAGGCCCGGGACAGCGATTTTTCGCGAATTTTTAAAAATAATACAAAGAAAAAGTGCGCGCAAGTATAATATACATTTTTTACTCGTGTAAAAAAATTTTTTTTTTTCACTTCGGATTTCACCCCCCAAAAACTAACCCCTTAAGTCAAAATTTAATTCTCAAAACTACATGGCTCTGATGAGGCCATCAATTCCTATATTATTACCAAATTTCACCTTTCTATGTCAAATAGTTTCGGAGAAAATCGTGGTGTGACAGACAGACAGACAGACAGACAGACAGACATGGACAGACAGACAGACAGACAGACAGAC
>JAHKBH010003895.1:10000-11398 GCA_019049505.1 Pachyrhynchus sulphureomaculatus
GGAGCCCGTACCGCTCAATATGCTCCCGCATTTGCCGCTCCATCACTCTCTCAATGACCTTCGACAGCGTTGGCAATATGCTTATGGGCCTAAGATCCTTCAGATCCTTGGGGGAGGTCACCTTCGGAAACGGAATTATAAAGGAACTTTTCCAAATGTCGGGGAAACAGTTAGTTTCTATACATGAGTTAACTAAATGCACAATAAAAGGAATTATGCGTGGACAACAGTTCAACAACATAGTTTATACCAATTCATCAGTACCCACCGCCCTAGAGCCAATAGAAAAAAGTGCTGCTCAATCTCACCAGTTGTTTGCCACTCTAAAATGAAATGTACTTGTGGCCCGTTTTTTATTTTGGTAAATAAAAGTTTAAGGTTTCTGGATCTGGCCGAAGAGACCAGCAGCAGTAACAAAAAATGTGTTAATATCTTCTACATTCCCAAATGTTCAGGAACAGAACTAGATACTTTAGAAGAAATATCCAAAATCCCTCAACAATTTCAATTGTTTTTTGGATTACTAGACCGAAAATTACTTTCTAAATACAACTTCTTTTCATTTTCCGTTGCTAGTGTAACATAATTCCTAAGTCGTCTAAACTTTCCCAATTCTCCAGTGATTTATTTTTCTTATATTTTGTTAAGGCTTTGTTACGAAGACGCATGGCATGCCTTAAGCCCTGATTTAGCCACGGGGCTTTCTTCTTAGTGATACGTGCACTTCTCAAAGGAGCATGAACATTGAATAAGTTAAGTATATATGCATTAAATGTGCATAGTTTTTCGTTTATATTTTGTATTATAGATATATATATATATATATATATATATATATATATATAGATTATATATAGTATATTATATATTATTATATTTATTATATATATAATATATATATGTAATATATATGTATATATATATACTATATATATATATATATATATATATATATATATCTTTATATATATATATTTATATATATATTATAATATATATATATATATATATATTTATATTTATATATATATATATATATATATATATCATATATATATATATATATATATATATATATAACAATAGAGATTTTTACATATGGTGGACATTAAAAATTCCTAGGTTTCAATCCGTTCGTTAACAATGAATTTGCATATGTTAATTGATATTTTGGGCGAAAGGTAGTGCAAATTCATTGTTAGACGAACAGATTGAAACCAGGAATTTTAATGTAGTTTTAGACAACGCGGTCGTGCTGCCACGGACGTTATTGCATTTCTGGTAAACAGCTACTATCTATGTACGTGGCTAGGCCACATATACTTAAATAAAAGTATACCGATCTGCCGTGATTGGGAACTCGAGATCTCTCCACCGCAAGCAAACTATTACGCCACG
>JAHKBH010003896.1:0-11373 GCA_019049505.1 Pachyrhynchus sulphureomaculatus
AAACCGATATTGTTCTACATATTGTCAAAGTTGGATCAAATACCCTATACATATATACAACTTTTTGAGCTCCACTATATAAAATATTTCTGTATCGATTATATTACATCATTGTTTCAGTCAATTTGATTGGAATCATTTTTCTAGTCCCATAAACTTTAATTGCTCAGGCACAAAAAATGCTTAACTATCTTATATGTAAATAAATAACTATCAAAAATTACAATAGAGCACCGTTTCAAACAAATTATTTTTTTCGTTTTTATGTCTTAATATGTCAAACTTTGATAGCCAGTAGCATAAAATCAGTCTGGCAGATTTTTTTTTTATACCGAAGTAAGGTTTGAGTCAATTTTGGCCAGGGCCAAATTAAATTGCTTCGGACTCCGGAGCAGCACGTGCATCATTAGTTGACATAAAATGCAATTTTTCTCGATGCTAATATGTGTTCTAATAACTGCTGCGAAATCTTGGGGAAATTTAATGATTCGACGGATTTTGTGAACCATTTTGTTGATATTTTTTATTACAACTATATTATTTACACTGTCGCACGCGCCTATTTGTGGGGTAATTATAATTTAAGATAAAACAATAAATTTAAATATATTTCAGTTAATTTTAAAAAATTTTGAAATGATGCAATAAACTTATGTTAGGTTTTGTGTATAAAAACACTCAAGGAAACAAAAACTTGTCCTTCATATGCTACGATAATATCGATTTCGATTCTCGAAACAGAAAAGAGATTAAGCTAATTTTTTTTTTAAATTGAGTTTTTAGCATAACAATTTTT
Source organism: Pachyrhynchus sulphureomaculatus (assembly GCA_019049505.1). Classification (NCBI taxonomy): domain Eukaryota; kingdom Metazoa; phylum Arthropoda; class Insecta; order Coleoptera; family Curculionidae; genus Pachyrhynchus; species Pachyrhynchus sulphureomaculatus. The sequence continues at coordinate 797 of JAHKBH010003896.1, forward strand.
TTTTAAAAAAGGGATATGTTTCTGTGGCTTTTATACATAAAAAACATTTTAAAAGTAATTTTTATTAAACATTTGATATAAACTTTCAACCAAATATTTGGAACAACGCAACTGAACACTTTGGAGAATCTCAAGCGATTTCACTTGATATATCCAAGGCATTCGACCGTGTTTGGCACAATATATTGTTGGCTAAGCTGCACTTTTATGTATGTTCTAAAAAGTTCTGTCTATGTCTCTCGTGTGAAATGATGTGCCCAGGTCTGTGTTTCCTACGGATTAAAATTTACAGCGATTTCAAGACAAACGCGGATCGCTTTTTTCACACACGCTTCTCTCCTGTACCGTTTTAGGGATTTCCATGCAGTACATATGCTATGCCCATAAAAATAAATCAGTAGTTAAGCCAAAAACAAAACCACGACAAAGTTCTTGATATATTATATTTCCATTAGTTCTATTGCATCAAACTTTTGTTCTTTTTGTATTTGAATAATTAAAGATACGATAAATTTTTCAACATGATTCATGGGCAATTATGGAGACACATTTTTCAGAATCTACCCCGAAACTAAGTTAATTCGGCTTGCATATGCTTTTTTGTTATGGGTGGGCGGTGCTTTATGGATGATGAGGAAAAGACCAATATCACGATGAAGGTTATTGGAATGTTTAGATATTTCAACGGACTCCCGAATTTTTCTAGGATAAAAAAAAAATAAATTTATTGCAAGGATCTTTGGTTGGTCAAAGAGGCTCTGGTGTCCTGTTTCATACTTAATGCTCTGCAAGTGCTGAAGTGGTAATGTTATTCTATGAATATGCTCAGTTCGCCGATATAGGTTTTACCACAGATACGTGGGATATTGTAGACTCCTTGGTGTTCGAGAGGAATCTTAACTTCAACAGATTTAAGATGTGAGAGTATAGGGTACGTACAGAAACGTGTTATTATTTTATGTTTCTGTAGAGTTTTCGAAATACCATCTGTAACATTCCTAATGTGTGAAAGTACTACAATTCTTGATCTGCTCGACTTCTAGTCGTCCCAGACCTTGAGGAGATGTATGCTTTTGAATGGAGGGTTTGATATCTCGGCACTGAAAATTGTTTACTTGAAGAACGAAAGTCTTCATAACATTTCCACTTTAGCACTTTTAGAACACCAGCGTGAAATAGGACACCAGTTCCTCTGTTTGGCCAATCAAAGATCCTTGCACCAAATTCCTGTTTCTATGCTAGGAAAATCCGGGAGTCCATCGAAATATCTAAGGATCCCAAAAACCTTAATTGTGGCAGTAGTCTATACCTCTTACCAATCTGGAAACAGATCATTCATGAAGCCTCGCTCAACTCCCCACCATGGCGCACTAATTCAAATAGAAGTGTACAAGTACGAATTAATTCAGTTTCATTCTAGAAGAAACTAGTCGCTTGATGTGAAATCGCAAAAAATTCTAATTCACTAGCAAAGCCCACCAGTGGGGAAAAAAGACGCTCTAATGCTAATCGCCGTGGCTAATTAGCGGGTAACTGTAAAAATACAAAAAAGTATAAACTGGAACACTAATGTATGTGGTGCGGAGATTGACATTAGCAGTTTACTATGTTAGGAATGTGGAATCTTTGGCACAGCGACACTACTCAGTATATATCACCAGTACACCAAACACTTTATTTTTGCACTCGACGCGCGTTTCCGCTAACCATGTTAGATTCATCAGGAGCGATGAAGCTAATGTGGTTAGCGAAACGCGAGTCGAGTTCAAAAATAAAGTGTTTGGTGTAGTGACGATATATACTAAGTATTAGCAGTTTACTTATTTGGATTAGCAATTAAATTATCATTGATTTTTATATAGAGATATAGAATTTACTAGAAGAAGCAGTTTTTTTTACTAGGTCTGCTGAAGAAGTATAGTTACGATTTCCTAAAGTAGAAACTTGGTAGGTTGAAAACATAAAGAGTTCACAGTTAATTAGTAATTGAATAGAAAAGATAATGGCAACTGTAATGACGCAATAAAAAGAAGAATATCGAGATGCTGTCAAAAGTATTGGTAGTGCTATAGTGTTTCGAATTTTTTTGGTCCCCTTTAGTAGTAAGTATCAAAAACTATGACTTTTGACAGCAATCCTGTTAATCTTCCTTGCATTGGATTATTACAGCTATCGTTTTCTGTTCTATCTTATTACTAATTTTCATGGTGTAGGCTTTCACGCAGGTTATTATTGACTTCGTGGATATGTCGGTTGCAAAACAGTTATTCTTTTGACTTTAACCAAAAATATGCTTACATGCACTGACCTGTAACAACTGGTATTTTGTAACTTTCGAGTTTTTATCTTATAACTTGATAAGTACTACTGAGTAGAATCAAAAAGTTCAAAACACCCTGTATAGCATTAACTTTGACAGCATTTCGGATAATTTTTTGTTGACTGTCAAATACTTTTTAGAAATGTTACGAAAAGTTTGCGAGAGAGGGTTTCACTCTACGGCACTCCTATTTCGATTCGAAATTAGCTGGTGGATTAGTTAGTTAGTGTTTTAACACGAGCGGTGGTATTTTTCATATATGTATGTAAAAACATTGGAATATCGATGGTCAATCCGACACTCAGCAAGCGCTTTCAAAAGTCCCTACTGAATTTACAGAATCAAAAGCCTTTTCGAAGTCCAAAAATATGAGTACAATGTAAGCAGATGGTCGTTTGTTTTCATACGCCGAGCGGATACCTGCGTGTTCTTACATTATATGTTGCTGTATAAATTGGCTGTAATATGCGATTGCCAGATCTGTTTTTTGGTGGTAAATTTAACGAGTTTTTGCCACTCCGGAATCCTTGGGGCAGACCTTGTTCAAGGTGTAGGACTTGTCATTTAATGAGCCACCTACCTGGGGTAACTTTTCAGCAGTCGTCATATTTAGTAAGGGAGTTTAAAGCCATAATTCGCCACGTTGGCCAAACGGTTTGGTAAATGGGTAGGAATGTAGAAATAGGGTTTTTTTAGGTGATTTTGGCGGGAAGGATAAATATGACATGATTTCCCCCCAAAAAAACCTGGAGGTGGAAGCGCAACTTTTTTTTTTATTACTTTTCTCCGGAAGAATATAATGAATTTCCTAAATCAATATATTAATATATTTAGTATCAAAGGTTATATATTTGGTATGATTAGGTTTGTTTACAGTTGGAAGATTTATACTTTCTCTTTATCTACAATAATGATTCTCATGGATATAGATAGTCCTAATCTATCTTAAAGTTTGCAAATAACAAAAAAGGCAATCTAAAGGAAAGAAAGTTTATATTATTATAACCACAATAAAGCCGACGTCTAACAGAGATAAGAAGGTTTTTTTTACCGCAGTAAAATATTAACATTCTTCACTGCTTTACGCCCTTTGAGCACGTCAGCTAATAGCATGGTTTTTGTGGTGAAAACAGAATTTTTTTCTCTCTGTTGTGATTGGATTTGCAGGAGATAACTGGGCCTGTTAGACGTTTATTCACATTTTATTATTCTGGCAGAGTGTAAATCAAACTTGCTGAAGAAATTTGAACTTCGTGTAATATGTGTTAGTTTGAGTCAGACTTTTTTTACACAACAAATTTACGGCACGTATGTGAAGGAAACCAATTTCAAAAAAAACCCTTTAATGATTGCTTTTAAAATTTGTAAAAGAATTAAGAAAAGTAACTGGAATTGGTAGGGTTAAAAAAAGAGAACAGTAAATTTTTATTACTTTTGTAAACAGTGGAGTTATTTATTTAGTGTTTTTACCATGGTTAAGAACTATTGATAAGTTTTTGTGATACCATTACCAAACTACATAAGTCCAAAAAAAAAGAATATTTAAACCACAGTAGAACACTGGGTCCGATAACACAGGTATACAAAAAAAATTCTCTGTCTTTTAAGTGAGACACGTATTTTCTTAAGTATTCTTTTATATTTGAATCCAAAAAATCATAAAAAAAGACATCCACCCTGAGGTTTTTTCAGAAAATATACTTAAAGTTGACAAAAAATCTATTTTAATAAATAAAATGTAAAACTGTACAATTACTAAAATTATGGACATTTTTGAATGTTCTGAATCTACATTTATCATAAAAACTTAAAAATATTAGGTTTTAGTGTTCATGTTTAACAAAAAACACGCATACACAACCTTTAACTAAGCAACGTAGCAAAATTCTATTTAAAATAAATTTGTGCAACCGCTAAAATTAAAAAAATTGTTCTTAATTTTTATTTGATATTGAACAAGACACTTGCTCACTCAGTCAGTCACTTACTCACACACTCACTCACTTCTACACTCACTCGCTCATTCACTCACTACTTCACTCCCTCACTTTACTCACTCGCTCGCTCACTCATTAATTACCTCACTCACCCACTCACATTGCCCCATATTCACTCAGTCAATCTACCCATAAAAATTAACTTTTAAATCTGTCAAGGGATATACATTAGACTGCATTTTGCAACCTTTTGTTCCTAAATAGTAAACGGATATTTTTTTTCACCCTAAACTCTATTCCTCATGTTTTGATATCAAATTCGAATTTGAAACTTAAAAAACCATTAGAAATGATAGTTTTGTTCGAAAAAAAAATTCTTGTTTAGCTGTTGCATTTATTTACTTAAAAAAGCATTTTACCAACCATATAGCACGCTTTTTTTTTTTATGGGTCTAGCACACGTGTTGCAGGGAAGTCCCTAAAGCGCTCCAGGAGCGGCACGAGTGCGGAAAAAGCGATTCACGTTGTTCTTGAATTGCTGTAAAATTGTACTCGGTGGGAAACACAGCGCTGGGCAAATTATTCCAAAGGGATGACGTTCTCCATATAAAAGATTGCTTGAAAAAGCGTTGTACGCGGAGTAACAAGCTGAAACTCATACGGATGTGAAGCACCAGCGCGACGTGTATTTCTAACATGCACCGCTTTGGGAGGGGACTTAAGCGGGCTACATCCTTCGAACACTTCCCATGAAAATACTTGTAGAACAGACTCAAGTCGCCAACCGTTCTTCGATGTTCCAGCGAATCAAGGCCGCCGGTCAATTCCCGGTGTCTCCAACCAGACGGACCGTTCTTCTCTGAACAGAATCCAACAAATGCAGTGTATATTTAGGAGCGGAGCCCCAAAGGTGGGAGCAGTATTCCATAGTTGGTCGAATTTGGGCTTTGTAAAGAATTAACAGTTGTTGTGGGGTGTAAAGCTTTCTGGTTCTAAATAATATTCCCAACTTTTGAGAAGCTCTCCTTGCTATGCCTGCAACATGTTCATGCCAGGACATATTTTGCTTCCAAACTAACCGCCCAACAAATTGAGCGACGATGCTAGGGAAATGGAGTGCTCCGACATAACTATGTCGGGTTCAGCAACGTTAAACTTTTTTAGAAAAAAACTGCCGTCTGGGTTTTTGTAGCGTTAAATTCCACTTGGTTACTGTCACCACAAGATAGAATTTCTTCCAGGTCTTTGTTAAGTTGAACGACCTCCTGCTGTCTGCGGATATTCGCCTGAGCAGCCGATGTCCGAGCGTTCAAGGTGAATGAAGAGACAAGCGTACTGTCATCTGCAAAGCTGTAGATTGGATTCCCGGTCTTTTCCAGCAGATCGTTAATGTAAATGAGAAAGAGAGTAGGAGACAGTATGGAGCCCTGTGGCACACCGGCGTTGATAGTGAGGGTGTTAGAAAGAAATCCGTCGACCGCCACTCGTAAAGAACGCTCTCTGAGGAAACATGAGAGCCACAAACAGAACCTTTCAGACATACCAACAAGAGCGTAACTTAGCCAACAGTCTATCGTGCCAAACACGGTCGAATGCCTTGGATATGTCAAGAGCAACCGCTCGAGATTCTCCAAAGTGTTCAATTGCGTTGTTCCAAACATGTGTTACATAAGTCAGAAGATCTCCTGTTGATCTATGTTTACGAAAACCATATTGGTGATCGCTAATAATATTAAATCGTTCAAGATATTTTAGAAGATGCTCATTGATAACCTTTACCATGACTTTCGATATTATTGAAAGCAGTGCGACTGGTCGGTAGTTATTTGGCAAGGTCTTCTTGCCTTTTTTTTTTCGGTATCGGCTGAACCGTGGCACGTTTCCAGCAGGACGGAAATATTCCCTTTCTGTAGGATAGGTTAAAAAGTCTACAGAAAACTGGTGTTAGTTCCCTTGCAACACAGTTTTTGAGAACTATGGCAGGTATTTCCGTCAGCCCCAGAAGCCTTCTTGGTGTCTAGCTTCATTAAAATACGCTTTATGATGCGCTGTCTGAAGACAACATCGGGCATCCTTGACTGCAATATGGGAATAGTAGGTGGTGTTTTTCCTTGGAAATCGACAGTAGAATGTGAAGCAAAGAGTTCAGCACCAACAAGTTCGCTCTCTCAACAGGTGTGGTTGCAATGGAATTATCTGCCGTGTGAGTGGTGGTATGGTGGATTTGGTACAAAATTTTGACTAACTGCCTTAGCGACTGTCCAAAAGGACCTGGAATTGTTGGGACAAGCGAGAAGTTTGTTTCTAATTCGTTGATTGTGTGCCTCCTTGGTTTCGTCGATAATTCCCTTGTATCTGTTCCGGGCACGAACAAAGATGTTACGATTTACGGTGTTAGGATTTTCACGCCATTGTCGGTAGGCAATATGTTTAGAAGCAACAGCTTCTTTGCATTTTCGGTCTAACCAAGGCTTGCCGTTGGAGGAGCATTTCTTCGAAAAAGGGATGTAAGCTTCCATACCAGCCTAAAATAACATCGGAGACCTCCCTGGCGCAGTCAGATGGGTTATCGGATCGAAAACAATTGTCTATCCAAGGGAAAGTTCGAAAGTATTCTATGAGATCTTCCCATTTAGCAGATTTGTAGTGCCAAATCTTGCGCGGCCCAGGCGCCTCTCTGTCACTGTTTATGGTCGGAAGAACCTAACGGCGGATTTACGGTGGCCGTGTAAATCTCCGGATTGGTGGTTAAAAACAGATAGTAAAGAAGAGTGGCGAACTCCCCGTCTCGATCAGGGATCAGTGTTGGTTCGTCAATAAGCTGAGTTAAGCCATAACTGATTGAGAATGATTCAGCTTCACGACCTTGTACGTCGGTAGTATTTGAATATTTAAGCCAGTTGATATTGTGGACATTAAAGTCGCCCCAGGAATGGCAATTTCGGCACTTGGCACGCTTGTAAGTGTTAAAAGCGACTTTTTTGTTGAAACTGAACATAAAACTTTATTTTTTTTATGTCAAGTCATGATTAAGAACTTCAAAAAGGCTGGAAATAATAGTTTGTTCAATATTAATAAAAATTAAAACAATTTTTTAATTTAGGGGTTGCACATGTTTATTTTAAACAGCATTTTGTTACGTAGCTTAGTTAAAGGTGGTGTATTTTAATGATTGTACAGTTTTACATTTTATTTATTAAAATGGATTTTTGCAACGTCTTTTTTATGATTTTTTGGATTCAGCATAAAAAAATACTTAGGAAAGAGAATTTTTTTATTTTGTGTACCTGTGTATCTAAAACAATGGCTTGGAGTTTTTTATGAAAATATTTTGATACCTTCTAATAGAAGCGTAAATATTTTTTAATTAATTGTGTATGATGTATAAATAGTAAGTAAATGATGGAGTGCTAAATTTTTATGGGTTTAGTTAAGGGCCTACTTTTTGTTTATAGTGATTTGTTTAGGGAGGCACAAACAAAGAAAATACATTAAAAAAAGTCCACAGATAATTATCACCGACAAAAATTTTCCAACTTTGGACTTACTTCTTAGCTAGAAGAATAGGTTGCTTTTCTGCCAATAGTGCAGTAAAAAACCATTTAAAATTGCACAGTCTAGATATAGCAAGATTATGATTTTATCCTCTCTGGTGTATCATTTTATTTTTGTACCTGACAGGCGTTTCTCTAACCATGGGAGCATCATCACAAGTGATAACAAACTGTCGCCTTACTATTCGCTCCTGATGATGTTAACATGATTAGTGTAACACGTTTCGAGTGAAAAAGTTAAATGTTTGGTGCAGTTGTGATAACTATTTTGTAGTGCTAATCGCAAATGAAATTTTATTTATTGCATTGGTATTAACTTAGAAATATTGCTAGATACAACTATAATTTACAAATTTATGTTAACCCATCAAATACTAATAATCGGTGTGCTTAACCAGGCACGCGTGGCCCGGGAAACGAATAAAAAAAGTTTATAGAAGATGAATACTAACCTAACTATACTTTTAGTTTGTTTTATTGCCATTCTGGCATAGTGTGTCCTTCACGTTAATATTGTGCATGCTTGAGATAACGATAAGGACAATGGCATGTGAAAAAACAAGCAAACTCTCTTTTATTATCTTTGTGAAAAACTTCGGCTATTTTTCAGTTTTCTTCTATTTCTTATGGACACCAGTAAAATTTTCACTCTTATAGAGAAAATTGTAGTAGAAAATTAATCTTTTAAAAAAATCCCGGGAAAACGAATTTTAAGAAGTAATTTTTAGTGTTCCGTACGAAACACTTATAAGATCACTTCGGTGTCTGTCCGTCTGTCTGTCGTCTGTCCGTCTGTCCGTCTGTCCGTCTGTCACACCCGATTTTCCTCCGAAACTATTTGTCATAGAAAGTTGAAATTTGGTAGTAATATAGGAATTGATGTCCCCCTCATCAGAGCCATGTAGTTTTGAAAGTTAAATTTTGACTTAAGGGCACCCCCCTTAGTTTTGGGGGGTAAAAATCGGAAGTGAAAAAAAAAACCCAATTTTTTACTAGGTAATCGAGTGTGGTGTCAAATGAAAGCTTGTGAAAACACGAGTAAAAAATATACATATAATGTAATACTTTGCGCGCACTTTTCTTTGTATTATTTTTTAAAAAAATCGCTGTCCACCCGCCCTTATCTCGGAAAGTACTTATCAAAAAATTTTGAAAAAATTCTGGAATATTCTCCACGGGGTGTAGATTGAACGAAAAAATTATCACGAGTGCATTACCTGTGATAATTTATCTGGTATATAAAAAAAACAGAAATTTCAAGGTCATCAATTTTCAGTTAAGATTGGAAATAAACTTTGTTGAAAACTTATTTGGGGTGTGTTTTGTGAAGTCACTGATCATTTTATATCACCGTAACATAAATTCTGACTTAAGGGATTCGTCTTGAGGGGTGAAATCGGAAGTGAAAAAAAAATTTTTTTACTAGGTCATCGAGTGTGGTGTCAAATGAAAGCTTGTGAAAACACGAGTAAAAAATATACATATAATGTAATACTTGCGCACACTTTTCTTCGTATTACTTTTAAAAAATCGCTGTCCCTTAGCTTTATCTCGAAAAGTACTGATCGAAAAACTTTTGAAAAAATCCTGGAATATTCTCCACGGGGTATAGATTGAACGAAAATTATCATTACCTTTAATAATTTATCTGGTATAGAAAAAAACTAAAATTTCAAGGTCACCGTTTTCAGTAAAGATTGGAAACAAACTTTGCTGAAAACTCATTTGGGGTGTTGTTTTGTGAAGTCACTGATCATTCTATACCACCCTAATAAAATTTTTATTTTAAAAACAATCAACGTACGGAAAACACTAATTGTGCAAGTTCAACTTGCACTTGACCGGTTATTTTCGTTGTATTTTATTAATTTTTTTCTACACACATGCATATTTTTAGGTTTTTTTCCCCTAGATCTCTTGTTTGGACATTTTAATTATGGTTTATTTCAAAGAAATTGTGAATTGTTATATTACACCAGCTGCTTGCTTGCTAATATTGTCAATAGAAATTATAGAAAATATCGTGTGTGTATTATATGCATAGTTTAGATTAGTTCCACTTAAGCAGGTGCAGTTTAAACGTATGCCACATAGGTTTAAATTAATTAGTATGGTTAGTTAGTGTAACCTAAATTAAATAGTTTGGCTATGCCTATATGTTTTCTATATTAGTGTCTAAAAATGAGGATAATGTTATTACACTGTTGACTCTATATTCCTATATCCAACAAAATCAATTTAAAACATATTCTCTAGAATTACCATAATCATGTTTTCCATCCAGGTGGTTATATATAAACTTTGAAAATTGATTTAGAAAATTTACCATAATAAAAGAAACAGGGCAATGCTGCTAGAACTTTGTTTACTTTGTTCTCAAAAATAATAAAAAAAAAAACCGGTCAAATGCAAGTTGAACTTGCGCAATTAGTGTCCGTACGTTGATTGCTTTTTCTGCTTTTACAAAGCCCAAACTCGACGTCCCCAACTATGGAAATATCTGCCTCCCACGCTTTGGGGCACCGCTCCCAACACATTCACACTTGCATATGTAGTTGGCATTTCCTGTTCAGAGAAGCAGCAGCTCCCGTCTGAATGGGGAACCGGGATTGACCGCGGCCTTGATTCGCTGTAACATCCGAAGAACAGTTTGGCGACTTGAGTCCTGTTCTAACAAGTAATTTCATCATGGAAATGTTTCCGAAGGATGAAGCCCGCTTAATTCCTCCCAAAGTCGGTGAATGTTAGAATACACGTCGCGCTGGT
>JAHKBH010003897.1:0-11320 GCA_019049505.1 Pachyrhynchus sulphureomaculatus
CCCGCTTAGCGCGACCCCGTTACGCGCGGTTTCACTATAACGCGAATTTCAAATTTCGCGCTCATGTAGTCATTAACTTCTCTATGGTCGCGGGGGGATCCCCGCTTTCTCTGAATATTCTCTTTGAAGAATTGGAAATTCCCTGTCCTTCGACTTTGTTCTATGGGGATTTCCTCGTTCGTTTCGTGTGTTCATTTGTTCCGTAATGTTAGTTCGGTCGGCTGGCAGTTTTGTTTTAATATTTATTGGAGATACATACATACATAATTTAACCCTACGTTAAAAATGCCGCCTGTAAAGAAAAAAGAGCGTAAAAGCGTCACTTTGGAATTGAAGATGAAAGTGTTAAGAAGAATGGAAAATGGAGGCAAAGCAACAATTGTTGGGAGAGATTTTGGACTCTCAGAATCGACTGTGAGAACGATTTATAAAAGTCGGGAAAAAATTAAAATCTCCAGCGAAGGTTCAACACCTATAAGTGCAACAAAACTTTCTCGTTCGAGATCATCTATCTTAGAAAGAATGGAGAAATTACTGTCAGTCTGGATCGAAGATTTGAATAAGAAGAACACACCACTAAGTCAAGATCTCATATGCACAAAAGCAAAATCTTTGTATGAGATGCTGAAAACAAAAGAAGGAGAAGGGAGTGCCACTCCGACTTTTGCTGCCAGCAGAGGCTGGTTCCATCGGTTCAAGCAGCGTTCTAATCTTCACAATATCCACATAACAGGCGAGGCGGCCAGCGCGGACATTCAAGCTGCAGCTGAGTTTCCAGACAAGTTTCAAGACTTCGTTAGACGAGAGAAAATTCCTGCTTGTCTCATCTTCAATGTTGATGAGACCGCACTTTACTGGAAAAAAAATGCCATCTCGAACATTCATTTCTAAGGAAGAACGTCAAGCCAGTGGTTTCAAAGCTGCGAAAGATCGACTAACACTTCTGCTGGGTGGTAATGCCACTGGTGATTTCAAACTGAAACCTTTACTAGTGTACCATTCAGAAACACCCCGTGCAATGCGAGGCACAGACAAGACACGTCTACCAGTTGTGTGGCGATCAAACAGAAAGGCGTGGGTTACACGGGAAATTTTTTCAAGAATGGTATTCTAATAGTTTTTGCCCATCAGTCAAATCATACTGTGACAGAAATGGGCTTGAACCTAAAGTTATATTACTCTTAGACAATGCCCCAGGACATCCAACCTCACTTGATACGCCCAGAGACTTAAAAGTGTACGTAAAGTTCCTTCCACCAAACACTACGTCAATATTACAACCTATGGACCAGGGAGCAATAGCAAACTTCAAAGCTTATTACCATCGCCGCACTTTTAGCCAACTAATTCATAAAACTGACGGGGAAGGAAGACAGTCTATGCGAGAGTGGTGGAAGTCATACAACATTATGAAGTCTATTCACAACATAGAAGAGGCTTGGAAGGAAGTTAAAATGAGTTGTATGAATGGGGTGTGGCGTAATCTTTGGCCAGATGTAGTGGAAGCACCTAGAAGAATTGTCCAGATGCAGAGACAAGTGCTTGAAGACATTGCTGCAATGATTGAGGGGTCTGAACTTGAAGATGTCACGGTAGAAGATCTCGTAGAACTTGTAGCAACGCACGACGATCCTATTAGCAATGAAGATCTGATCGAGTTACAGAATAATCCTATCTACGATGAGGAAGAACAAGTAGAAGAGAAAGTTTTATCTTCAGGGGAAATACAAAATGCACTTTCAAAAATTTATTCAGGTTTGGACATATTGCAGAGTATAGACAATAATGATGACCGTGTCTTGACCGTGTGTCAAACAATTAAAAACAGTGTTGGGTGTTATGAACGTATTTTACAAGAACGTAAACAAAACGTTACCCAAAAGACAATAGATGTATTTTTCCGTAAAAAATAAGAGTATGTATTGCATAAAGTGTTCTTAGAATTAAAGTGATTGATTAAAATGATTTGTATTTTTTTGTATTAAATTTTGACTATGTTTAATCATAAACCTCGATATACGCGAATTTCAGTTAACGCGATTTTTTTTCGGAACGTATCCCTCGCGTAAAGCGGGGTATTACTGTATTTGCTGTAGCATGAGAAATGCGGGGTCCACAACAGTTCCACAGGTTATGTCAAAATTGAAAACGATTTATTCACCGAGTTATAAATCCACCCTATAGCCCTGATTTTGTGCATTCCGATTTATTTTTGGTTAGACATCTGAAAAAAGTGCTCAGATGCCCAAGATTTTTCTCATATGATGAGGTGAAAGCCACTGTGCGTCATTTTTTGAAGAATATAAAAAACAATTTTTGTTTGATCAAATGAAACAATTCAGGACATGCTGGACTAAGTGTATTAGTGCAGACGGTTCTTTTAAGCTCCGTGAGTGTCCTTTTACACATAACTTAAAAAACACCTTTGTAGAACTATTTTTATTGGAGTCTTTAATTCCCTGTGCCAACACAGTTTTTTCTTAATCTCAGTCTTTTTTTTCCTCCGCAGCTTTTTGGAAAATATTTGCAATATTTTCGTAGATTTCCTGCCATTATTTTTCAATTTTGTCAAATTTCGGAGTTTTTCATTTAATATATTCTGCTATAGTGTCCTTATACTTGCGTGGAATAGGGTATCAAATTACATTGCTTAGTGAATATTTTTCCAGTTCCTTCAAATCCTAGATTAATGCATCCCTTTTTTATTATTTCGAAAATGACAAATAACACAGGCCAACAAAAAAAATATTTTTAAAAACTTTTTAAACCAATACATCTAACTGTTATGTATTTTTGGGTGCTGAAACCATATCTGGTATCAGTTTTTTGTATCACCCACACTTCTCACAATATGACATGGATTAAATTTAAAAATAGGGAAATCCTCTTCCTGCTTGAAAAAACTAAGCAAACTGTTAATCTCTTGTTTTATAATGGTAAATAGATATTTGATATTCCAATAAATGTTTTTCTTTCAGCCTAGAACCAAGCAATTCTGCTTTTTCCTTGGTCAAACCCAAATCATTTAACTCAGCTTGTGTAAACAACCATGGTTATAAATTTTCTAAAGAACATTGAAACTTATCATCATCCGGTCGACTCTCATTAAATTCGGAATTAGACTGTAAAAAGTCATCAATAGATGGTGGCTTAGGGACAGGAAGTCCCGGTCCATTTCCTACCGGCCGAATAGCTGAAGTAAAGTTAGGATAGACAATTACGTTCTTATTTTTGGAATTAGACTCAGAAACATCAACGCTGCAAAAATAACAATCATTTGAATGATTTTTTTACTCTCTTCATACCATGGGTATTGCAAATCTAAAAGCTTTCTTTTCTTTTTTATACCATTTCCTAAGATCGTCGACACAAACATAACATACTTTGTGAGGAGTCCAACATTTTTCTTGATTACCGATTTCTACACCAAAATATGCAAAGTATACTTTTTTTTACAAAGTCAGTAATGTTTCTTTGATGTTTTTTAACTACAAACTCACCACATATATAGCAAAAAGTGTTGGGAGAGTTTTTACAACCACGATTAGCCATACCTTGAGTGTGAATTAAAGCACATGGGTTAAACACTGCAATGCGAGGTTATATTAACTGGAAGAAAACAAACAGCTGTGACATTTATCGGAACTGCCAAACTAATAACATTTGATTTTTACTGCCAACCTTATAAAATTCTGATTTTATTGCCAACCTAATAACAGTCGAATGATAAAAAATAAACTTTTTACATTTTGAATATTAAAATGTGAAAAATTGGTGGGTGATACGACTTTTTAGTGTTCCGTACGGAACACTTATAAGATCATTTCAGTGTCTGTCTGTCTGTCTGTCTGTCTGTCACACCCGATTTTCTCCGAAACCATTTGACATAGATAGGTGAAATTTGGTAATAATATAGGAATTGATGGCCTCATCAGAGCCATGTAGTTTTGAGAATTAAATTTTGACTTAAGGGGTTAGTTTTGGGGGGTGAAGTCGGAAGTGAAAAAAATTTTTTTTACTAGGTCATCGAGTGTGATGTCAAATGAAAGCTTGTGAAAACACGAGTAAAAATATATATATAATATTATACTTGCGCGCACTTTTCTTTGTATTTTTTTTTCAAAAATTCGCGAAAAATCGCTGTCCCGGGCCTTATCTCGAAAAGTACTTATCAAAAAATTTCGAAAAAATTCTGGAATATTCTCCACGGGGTGTAGATTGATCGAAAATTATCACGAGTGCATTACCTTTAATAATTTATATGGTATATAAAAAAACAAAAATTTCAAGGTCATCAGATTTCAGTAAAGATTGGAAACAAATTTTGTTGAAAACTCATTTGAGGTGTTTTTGTGAAGTCACTGATCATTTTATACCACCGTAACATAAATTTTGACTTAAGGGGTTCGTTTTGAGGGGTGAAATCGGAAGTGAAAAAAAAATTTTTTTACTAGGTCATCGAGTGTGGTGTCAAATGAAAGCTTGTGAAAACACGAGTAAAAAATATATATATAATATTATACTTGCGCGCACTTTTCTTTGTATTATTTTTTAAAAATTCGCGAAAAATCGCTGTCCCGGGCCTTATCTCGAAAAGTAATTATCAAAAAATTTCGAAAAAATTCTGGAATATTCTCCACGGGGTGTAGATTGAACGAAAATTTTCACGAGTGCATTATCTTTAATAATTTATATGGTATATAAAAAAAAAACAAAAATTTCAAGGTCATCAGATTTCAGTAAAGATTGGAAACAAACTTTGTTGAAAACTCATTTGGGGTGTGTTTTGTGAAGTCACTGATCATTTTATACCACCGTAGCATAAATTTTGACTAAGGGGTTTGTTATGAGGGGTGAAATCGGAAGTGAAAAATTTTGTTTTTACAGATCATCGAGTGTGGTGTCAAATGCAAGCTTGTGAAAACACGAGTAAAAAATATATATATAATGTAATCCTTGCGCACACTTTTCTTCGTATTACTTTTAAAAAATCGCTGTCCCCTACCTTATCTCGAAAAGTACTGATCAAAAAATTTTGAAAAAATTCTGGAATATTCTCCACGGGGTATAGATTGAACGAAAATTATCACGAGTGCATTACCTTTAATAATTTATTTGGTATATAAAAAAAAAAAAAAAATTCAAGGTCACCAGTTTTTTAGTAAAGATTGGAAACAAACTTTGTTGAAAACTCATTTGGGGTGTGTTTTGTGAAGTCACTGATCATTTTATACCACCCTAACAAAAATTTTTATTTTAAAAACAATCAACGTACGGAACACTAATTGTGCAAGTTCAACTTGCACTTGACCGGTTTTTTATTATTATTTTCGGATTTAGCACACCAAAAAACATAGGAATCAGGTAAAATTATTAAAAAAGTTTTTTCATCGTTGGCCTGTGTAATTTCTTCCTCTGCAGGTTTTTAATGATTTACTTGTGGAGTAGTATCTTCTGTATTATAACATTAATCATCATCGATTTTAATCTTTTGCAGAGCCATTTATGAACAACCTTACGATTATAGAAGATGTTAGTTATTTTTAATTACTCTGACGTATTTCTATTAGTTGCCACAGTCATTTCGTTGTAGCTCTCTATCAAGTCCTTCAATCCTGCTTTTTGCTTGACGATCAACTCTACCCCCATTATCAGTTATCTTGTCTTCCCTATTTCCTTGACTACATCGTTGTCCTTTTTGAGGAAATTCGCTCGTACATATAGACCAAGCCTTGATTCTTGATTTATGTTGACGTAGGTACGTATCATACGAGGGACGTTGAATAATTAACGACATAACGTGTAAGCCAGAAGAACAACGTTCAGTGATAAGATTTTTGTTATCTGAAGGTGTGGAACCGGCCGAAATTTAGTGGAGAATGTTGGAACAGTATGGCGAAAGGTGTTTAAGCCGCGGAAACGTGTATAAGTGGAATCGCTCGGGAAGACCAGTTGCAATTTCGAACGACACGCTGCAGATTTGCATAAATGACCTTTTCAGAGATAACACGTGTGTAAAAATTGCCATAATTACTAAAATGTGTAATGTCAGTATTGGAACCGTACACTCCATCATTGGGTTTAAAGACTGCCGACCCAGAAACATAAAGACAACCGAATTCGCATTTGTTCTGAACTCAAACGACGGCCTTTAATGAAAGGTAATGACTCTGATCTGTGATGAAATGCGGATTCATCATTTTGAACCTCAAACCAAACGGCAAAGTCTTGAGTGGAAACCTGCAAACTCTTTCGCAAAGAAAGAAAATTTAAAACCTACGAATCTGCCGGTAAAGTAATGTTATCGGTATTTTCTGCCTCTCAAGATCCAATTTATTGTGATTATTTAGAAGATCAACGTACTACGAACAGTAAGTACTATTTAAATATGCTCCAAAAGAAAATAAAACCTGTGATAAGAAGAAAACGTTGAGCTACTTTTCAAAAGGTGTGATTATGCTGCATGATAACGTCCGCCCTCATATCGCTAGCAAAACGTGAGAGACGATCGAAAAGTTCGGTTGGGAGGTGTTGCTACACCCACCTTATAGTCATGACCTCACACGGTGCGATTTTTTTATCTGTTCGTCCTGCTCAAAGAGTTTCCTTGGCACCAAGTTCCAAAACAACGAAACGATCAAAAAAAACTATACACGACTAGCTCAGATAGCAAGGTAAATAATTCTACATTACAGGAATTCGGAAGATCACAGAATGATGGGAAAAATGTTGAAAAGTGGTATAGATTTCGTTATCATTGAATAAAACCATTTTTGTCTACAGCCATTTGTTTTGTTAATTATTAAACGTCCCTCGTATTGTATTTTCGTCTAATACATCAAAATTCGTGATCTTAGGTTGGCACTTTTTATGCCCTCCCTTTTAGTTTTGCAACGCCACTGAATACGTAACCGTAGTTATTTAAAATATCTGTGCCGCGGCTTTTAACTAATGAATCCGAATTACGGATATTACCAACCCAGCTACCAATCCGATAATATCATCTATTAATGTCATTGTTTCATTTTCAATGCAACTCTCTGTCTAAAAATAGCAGTAAGCTAAACTAGCCGATTAAAATACTCGTGCATACAATACATATAAATGCAGATTGGCTGTCTGCATATTTATTGATTTTCCGTATTCGGAATGGAGAATAAATAGAAATAACGTCACGGTGGTCAGCTATGTTCCGACTAAGTTTAATTTGTGGAGTTCGGAAAATTTATTGAATAACATTTTTAAATCTCCAAGTAAAATGTGCTTCTGTGAAAAAAGTAATATTATAAAATATCTCTATTATCATACTATTATTTTTTATTTATTTTTATTTGAATAAAAGTCTAATGAACCACATCTTGAAACTCTTCCTTAAAATAATCCACCAAAGAGTATATAAAAAACTGGATAAACACAGTTCGGCTTTAGGAACGGACTAGAAACGAGGGATGCACTATTCTCTATCCGCGTTCTGATTGAAAGATGTAGAAATGTCAACTCAACTGATGTTTATTTATGCTTCATAGATTTCCAAAAAGCCTTTGATATGGTAAATCATGAGAAAATGATGGAAATACTACAATCGTGTAACATTGTGACAAAGATGGATGGAAAAGGCGCGTCGACGTCTGTGGTCATTTAACGCCGTATTTCTAGGTAGTGCTCTGAACAAGTTATATGTTGTGTATTATATTTATATCTTTTAGGTATTTAAATAAGGATTTTATGCGATCTTGATCCTGAGCTTGAATGTATTGCAGTGGATGGTCTATACCATCTTTCGGCTGGTAGTGTCTTGTGTATATGTTTCACTGTTAAAGGTAGATTGCAGGCATGACACGTTGGTGGTGACTCGTTCTTGAGTAGGCGAGAGTGGGTTAAGTGTGTGTGTCCTATCGCAATTCTCCTAAATACGACGTTCTCTCTTTTCTTGAGGGTTTCAGATTCCAGGGGGGGAAAGATAGTTTGTTTGACCTCGCTAAAATTGTTTGGCCCTTCCAGTAGGTCCCATTCTAGTTGAAAAATGTTCTGCATAGTGTTTTTTATGTGTGTTATGAAATCTTGGGGGGGGGGGGGAGGGGGTAGGGGGGGGTACTGGAGGCGGGGATTAAAGCTCCTAAGCTGATGGCTTCTTTGGCGGCCAGATCTGCTCTTTCATTTCCTTGGATGCTGGAGTGGCTAGGAACCCACATGACTGTTATACTTATTTTCCTTTGGAAACCAATTTGTACTAAGTCAAAGATGTCAAGGACGTACCTGTTTTTTAAAGTTTTTGGTTTTTATTGATTTGATTGAACTTAGTGAATCAAATACTATTAAATGTTTAGTGGATAGCTTGGTTGTTATGGCAATCTTAAGGGCTTCTCTAATCGCCAATAGTATACTGAGGTGTGCATTGGCAGTTTAAATCTTTTTGTGGATGGGTTCGTTACTAATGCTGCTCCTACCCCTGATTGAGTTCTCGAGCCATCTGTGTATATTTGATAGTGAGCACTATATTTTTGAGATATTAGATTTCTAAAAGTTAGTTTTTTTTTGTTCGTTTGGAGTGATTTTGTTATCTAACTGCAATAGGGGTAAATCAAGATTTGGAGTCGATGCCATCCATGGTGGAAATATAGGGAAGCTTGATGAGTCTATGGTTTTAAGTGCGATATTATGTGGGTTTAGGAATGATTTTATTCTGTACTGAATAGTATTTTTTTTGGTTGGATGTTGCTTAGACGGTTTAGGTATAAGGGTTGCTTAAAGTACTGCTTGAACATTCCTGTTGCATAGAATAGCATTAACGAACTCTGGGGCTCGAAAAAAACTGTTTCGATTTCGAGAATCTCAATATACACTAACCAACTTACCGTTTCAATTTAAACGGCACAAGTTTTCTATAAAACTGTGTTTCTCGATGACGATTAATAAGGTCAAGGAAAAACATTACACAACGTAGCTGATTTAGATAGCAAGGCATGGCCTGTTATACGTGGCCCTGTCACAAGGAACGTCCAAACATAATCTGTTTGCGCTGATACCAGAGGAAGATACTTAATATGGTGTATAAAGAATTATTTTAAACTCTCTTAAAAAATATTTTCGACACGGTATTTTTTTACACATTGTGACGAAGACTTACAAATAATATCAAGTTTATACTTGAACCAAGCAGTCAAAGTGAAAGTTGAGAATCACCTTTCTAAAGAAATAAAAATAGAGAAGGGCATACGCCAGGTTTGTATTTTGTCATCCCTGTTATCCAATGTCTTTTTTTTTTAAAAAAAAAACATACATATGTTCTGTGGCAAGATTATAGGCTATATTTTATTACGTTAGGTAATATAAGAAATAAACAGTGACGATAATAGTGAATCAAGTCGGAAAAAAGTTTGCCGCTAGCGTACTCTCTTGCAATACGCTACCTAAACCATTAAATATGGAACAAAATCATGTAGCAAAGAATATATATATATATATAAAATGCAACGTCTCTTTGTGTATCCGATAGTGCGCTTATGACTTTAGAACCACTTATCCGATTTACATGTTTTTTTTTTTAAATTCATACATTTGTTCTCTGGCCAGATTATCTATAAACTTCAATAACATATATAAAATGCAACGTCTCTCTGTCTGTCTGTCTGTTTTGTGTGTTAGTGCGCTTATGATTCGAGAACCACTTATCCGATTTGCGTGTTTTTTTTTTGATTTAAACATATGTTCTTTGGCCAGGTTATAGGATATATTTTATTACATTAGGTAATATAAGAAATAAGCAATGACGATAATAGTGAATCAAGTCGGAGAAAAGTATGCCGCTAGCGCACTCTCTTGCAAAACGCTGCCTAAATCGTTACATATGGAACAATATCATGTAACAAAGAATACAATATTATATATATATATATATATATATATATATATATATATATATATATATATATATATAGTGGCGTGCAAAAGTTTCCGGCCAGAGACATTTCGTGCTCTAATTTATTAGAAAAAAAGACTAATGATTTTTAATCATTATGAGATGTGAGTATATAGTAATATATATATCAGTCGGTTTTATAACGTCTTCCGTCTTCCGATGCCTAATTTCCACTCCTCCCCGGTTTCTCCACCCCTCCTCCTCCTCCAATCTCTCTCTAGTAATTCCTGCTCTCCAGCTTTGGCGTGGTATTTTCCATGAGGGTTCCAATTTAAAATCTTTTTAGGCAGTCGGTCTTGTGACATTCTCTTGGGTTCTGATTTCGTCCACTATATCGTGCTTTATTTCTAAAGCTCGCCTTATCGTGTCATTTGGTATGCGGTCTTTTCTGGATTTTCTGGCTGCTCGTCTCCAGAAATCCATTTCTGTAGCTTTTAGTATATTTTTTTTCTGTTCTTTCCTTTAATGGCCACACCTGGGAGCCTGTGAGTATATAGTCGCAAAAACAAGTATTATTTATGTTTGTATATATTTATTATTGTTAGTCTTATATTTATATGTTCAAAAGTTTCCGGCCACTTTATACTACGAGAAAAATTATTAATCCAAATGCTCTATAATAGACTTAAATTATATTTTTATGTTAATATTTTGTAGCCATACCTTTTGCAGCGATAATAGCGCACAACGATGTGGCATTGACTCAATTAATCGATTAATACAAGCAGGTGAAATTTTATCCCATTCTTCCTTCAATAATTTGAATAATGCGGCTTTATTTGAATATGTATGCTATTCGAACTTGACGATCTAGCGTTTCCCATAAGTGTTCTATTGGGTTCAAGTCCGGTGATTGAGATGGCCAGCTTAAAACTCTCACATTTGAAGCAGAAAACCACTGTTTTAACAACTTGGATGTATGTTTGGCGTCATTATCTGCTGAAATATCCAATTCTGCGGCAATGTTTCCTCAGCATATGATAACAAATTGTTTTCTAAAATGTCCGTGTAAATGTCAGCGTTCATATTTTCGTTGATCTCGATCAGTGGACCGACTCCTTGTGCAGAGAAAATTCCTCAAACCATCACACTTCCTCCACCGTGTTTTACAGTAGGAATTTGGTACCGCACATCATTTCTCGTATCAATAGGACGTCGTACATGTTGTTTACCATCGCTTCCAAGAAGATTAAATTTAGATTCGTCTTAGAAAGCTACTTTTTTCCAATCTTTGATTGTCCAATGTAGGTCATCTTTGGCAAATTATAATCGGGCCTTCTTATTCTTTTTACTGATTAATGGTTTTTTAATACCTATACGGCCAAAAAGTCCCACATCATGTAGTCTTGGTATCACATTACTACGACTAACTTTAGCTAGGTTTTCATCCTTTAGCTCGCG
>JAHKBH010003898.1:0-11312 GCA_019049505.1 Pachyrhynchus sulphureomaculatus
GTATTTTGTGAAGTCACAAAATCAATTTTTATACCGTCTTTCAAACAAATTTTTTTTTTATTTAAAAGGCAATCAACAGAGAACGGACCACTAATATGCGGCAAGTTTACTTGCACTTGACCCCGGTTATTTATAGACTAAAATTCAAAATAAAAGTCCCATTGTTCTCCTTAATACATATATTCCTGTATTTTCCCGATTTTTGTGTTGGCTGCATTAGGAACCGTAATTTTAGTAGGCGGCTATGGAAACTTGCATTGTCCAAAACTAAAACACTCAGTTCGGGAACCTTTGGCAAAATGGGAATTTTGGAAACCAATTTTCTAAAAAAGGGTTTTTTTGATTTCTCTGGGCGGTCCTTGTCCTCGTGAGGATGTCCAAACTAGAATCGTTTTATGTTTTTTGCCGATAATAGTAGAACAAAATTTGTAACACAGCTTCTTGTCAGATCCAGCAAGCAAAAAGGTTATTCGTTTTACCTTTATTTGAATGTAAGTTAGTTCTGACATTTTTTGTAACTGCTGTCAACTCAACCCTTATTGTCACAGTGTCATAGGGTATCGAACGTAAGTACCGACAAGGTTAATTATTGGGTCCCATTCTCTGATCGATACTTTTTATTTTCTGTAAATAAGTATGTCGCAATATTCGAAAAGCTTTGTGCACTCCATCAATACTTGCCTTTTGTTGACTTTTCGGAACGTGAAATCCCAGTCTTAAGAAGAATTCTGTGAAGGTTTGATCGGCTACAATGTATATTGGTCCCCGTCTTGCACGCAGTCCAAACTGCTCTTCATAACATAGAATATATTTTTCTCCCGGATGACATCTTTTTCAACAATCGTCTGCATGAAATGCATATGAAAATCTTTTTCGTTTTTTCACTGTTCCTGCGAGTGATGGTTTTACCTACCATTTCACTTAAAACGTCGAGCGATAGGGTTTTTTGTTAGGTTCACTGGTTTCTTGCTAAGCACTTAGTTTATTCAAATGGTCTTTTTATATTTAACCACACTGTCGCGTAAACCATCTTTCACTATTATGTTTAGCGTCAAGTGATAAAATGTTTTCTCTCTTGCGATAGCCACTATTGGCACTTTTTTCCCCACGGACCGCCACATAATTCTAATATAGAACAGTTACGATTGAAAAGTAAAACTAAAAATAAAAATAATAAAAAAGAACTCTTTCGAATCTTAATGGGCACCTGTGGACCTTAGACAAATACTTAAAGGGCTTCCAAAACCGGGGTTGCCAGGTAGTAAATATATAGGTAAAAATAGATCCAATATGATTTTGCAGGTGCAAATCACACACACACAAGACAAATATTTTGGTCGTAAAACCGGGCAGCTATCACACAAACCGTAATAGGGTCGTTTATTGGCCCTATTGAAAAAGCAAAAAGCAGGATCTTATATTCTTGGGATTTTACTTTAAGAAAGAGTATTGAGAATAAAATACACTAGTTGATACTACTCAGTTATATATCACACAAGACGACACCAAACCCTTTATTTTTTGCACTCCGACGCGCGGTTCGCTAACCATGTTAAGCTTCAATCCAGGAAGAAGATGATTGACTCAAATCATCGGCTCCTGATGAAGCTCACATGGTTAGCGAAACGCGCCGTCGAGTGGCAAAAATAAAGTGTTTTGTGCCAAAGAATTCGTCCACATTCCCCAATCTTACACACTAGTTTTATAGTAACTAAACTATCTTTGTCAAATTATTATTAAAAAATCATCATTGGCGATTGTAGCCCGGTACTTCCCTTAGCAGACCAGCAGGGGCGAATATTGAATTTGGCTCTCTAACCACTAGAGAATAACTTGAATCCAAGGATTACACCTTGATAGTTTTAAAGAATCGGTACTTTTAGATTAGATATTTAATAAAAAAATGAAGTTAGGCAAAGAACAACCGACGGTACTGGGAAACTAAGTTCCTATTATATTTAGGGGAAGAAAAATGCTAAAAATCTCGGATATGCCGAAAAGAAATATGTTAAATTCGGAGTCTGATATTCTTTCTTGAAGTCCTCTCTTCATATAGTGGAAAAATAAACCACACCGCAAAGCATAAATACCTCTACCTCCGAATAATTAAGTTTTAATAACAGAAATAATGTACACTAAAACCGTCAGAAAAAGTTTGTGCCCAACCTAGTTTATTTCAGTCCTCCAAGAAAACAAAAACCCAGATAATATATATATATTTTTTAATTTCAATGAATTATTATTTAGTTTTCACATGATTTACAGTCTAAAAAATCTGAAAAATATTCATTGATTTTTCCCGGTTATTTTCTCATCTATGTGACCTCTCCTTTGTTTGTTAATTACCGCTTTACTAGAGTTTTCGGCATTCTGTCCAGTTTCTTCAGAGTTTTCTAGCGGTTATTTTAACTCCTTGGTCTGCTTATAAAAGTTCCCACAAGTGATTTTCTAATGTTGGATTGAGTTTTCGTCGAAACACTACCTGTCCAAATGGTCCTAACAGTAAAATCGATGGGGTTCAAGTCGGATGATTGTGGAGGCCAAGTCATCACTTCCAGGACGGATTTTCACTGGTCCAAAAGTTCTCTAATTTGTTTAGCACAATGTTTAGGGTCGTTGTCATGCTAAAAAATAAATTTCCCCTGAAAAATATCTCTTCCAGAAGGATGCATTTGAGTTAGCAAAATTTCTTGATACTGTTCTTTTTCACATGATTTCTTCTATCCTAAAGATTTTTCCAACTTTACCGTTGTCAATAAAACCCCAAACCAGTACTAAATCTCCACCATGTTTTACTATAGGCAACTGACTGGCTTCCAACATCCTCTCTCCAACTGACCGCCGCACGTGTAAACTCGTCAATTTGAACTGAAAATTTCGAATTTAGATTCGACTCGCTCCAAAGGACGGAATTCCACTTGATGTCCAATTTTCATGTTCTCGGGCCCATTTTAATCGTTTACGTTTATTCACTTTGCCTAAGAAGTGGTTTCCCTCAACTGCAACTGCAACCCGTGTAATCCACCTTCCGCTAATCTGTTTCTTCACGGTTGTCACTGATGGGGGATGGGCCGCTCCAGGTTTACTTGAGCCGTGATTTCTGGTGCGGTTAGGCGGCGATTACGTCTACTGGACATTGTTATAGCTCGGTCTTCAGCGGAAGTCGTTTTTCGAGGCCTTCCTGAACGTTTTTTGGTTGGGAATTCCATGTCCCGCAGAATTTTTTTCACGATGTAGTTGGAGATGTGCTAACTCGGAAAAAAAACTCGATTCGAGTTAACTCGAGTTGAAATTCACGTACCTTGAATTTAACTCGAGTTACACAACTCGAATTGGCAGGACGAAGCTGAGTAAATGATTTGTTACAAATTATTTATATATTTGTTCTTCCTTCCAACTCTGTGTTGGGAAAATTATCATTACTAAACTTAGTAGGTAGGATTTTCAAACGGAAACTTCTTTCATTTTTGGCATTTTCACAAAACAATTGAGCCTGTATCAATGACAAAGTACTGGTTTTACGAATGGTTAATTTCCAAAAGGGCAATGGTATTTATAGCGTAGTTTTTTATCATAAAATGTCACTAGGAATTTCCATAATCCTAGAAACTTGAAATGAGTTCTTACTTCAACTGGAATTCTCAGAAATCGCCCCAAAACGATTATCATGCAAAACTTGGAAATTTATTCTAATTTTTTTTAATTTGTAGTTTCACCAAAAAGCTTATCTAAACAATTTTATGATGGACACTTGTTATGAACAATTAAATTTACATAATATAACAAAAGGGTTTAATTAGGTATTAAATTTTGGCAGTTACATTGAAATTTCTAGGTGGGCAAATACTTTCTGACGGTAGTGAATGTGTGTAATATTAAACAGTTTTAATCAGTACGTAAATGATGATGAGGCACGCAAACACGCACGACAACTTACAAATAAATAATAATTACAAGGAACAACAAATAAAGAAAAATAGAATGGAAAGATTCATAATTTTAAATTTTTTTCGATTAACTGTTCATTGTGAATCTCTTCAGCGTAAATTATGCTTATTTTTCTTACTCTCTCTTACATTAAGGTCATCAAAAACTTCCCCAAAAATCTACCCTTGGATACAGATAGTTTTTTATAAATATTTAAAAAAATTATAGCCTCCATATTATGACAGTTGCTTAAAAACAGCTATACATGATACACAAAACCAAAAATAATACATTAAATTGTATAGTTATATTTATTAACATTAACAAAATATATAAATAAATTCATGAGAATCAAAATATTTATACTAGTAGTTCACAGTCTAAGCGCCACACCTCACTGCAAACCTTAAATCGATTATCAAATGTATATCCACCAAATTATAGTAATACGTATAATAACAATACAAAATTATGTAATTTTACTTATCATGCTTTGAAAAGTACATGGACCATTTAAAATATCTATGCAGATAATTCGCAGATTAAGCATCAGTCCTTGTACCATAGTACCAAACCAGATTTTGAACAATGCAATTTATCTAAAGCAAATGATATTATTTAACAACATTAAAAATAATATATAAGTAAATTTAACAGTAACAGTCTTAATTAAATTAGAATCTGTCTCATAGAGTAAATTGTTAATTAGGTATTTAGAGTTATAGTCAATCAAACATTATTTTTATCTTACGTTAGCGTATGTATAGTAATACTGTCATTTTTATTTAACATAAAAAACACTTAAAAGAAGCTTTAATCACCTTATGTGACATAAAATAATCTACAGTTTTTTCAAATAAGTAGTTCGTTAGTTTTCGTCTTTTCGACGGCTGGATGCAAAACTTCGATTTCGACCAAACTTTCGATTTGTTTTTGACGGAAGCAGAATGTTTGGCAAAAGATGCTTTTTTTGGCCGAACCCGAAACTTCGGTCGGACATTAGATAAAAGATTTGTTTAGACTATTAGTGTCATGCACAATTGTTTTAGCTAGAGAGGAAGTTGGTGGTAATAGTTTTAGCCACACTGATAACTATTTTTATGAAAAAATCAACTGAATAGTGATCAGTGTTTTATGTCGCAAAGACCGACCACATTAGCAGTCGGACATCGGCAACTTACTTCTTAAGGAGTACTAATTTGCACTAAAGTAGAGAATACAATTTGGATTAAAAAACGTCGGCATCCCAATTAATTTGGAATAAATGTGTTTCAAAGTTTTATTACGTCTGTAGTTTGCTGTTTCGTGTATGTTAAGGCTTTACGGAAAATAACGAAGGCATATAAGTTTACCTGTTTGCTAAACTTACAGATTCCTATTCTTCAAGCAATAATGGTCGTTTGTGGTATTTGGAGAATCTTATTATTTATCGAGCACAATTGTTCTGTTAGTAAAAAATCAAAATCACAATCCCAGATCACAAATACACAAGTCCTAAAAAATAAGAGTGGTTTAGAAATAAAAAGCTTTTCCGAAAATGTATTATTTTATATGTACAGAGAGAGAAAAATAAAAAACAAAAACCTAAATATTTAAACACAGAACATTGGACATCAACATTTTGAACACTTTAAACGTGAGTATTACTTTCGTAATTTTATACCACTATGATCATAAGGTTTTACACGCCTACGCATATCTACATTAAAATGCGATCACTCTTTACAAAGCCCAAATTCGACCAACTATGGAATACTGCTCCCACGTTTGGGGCTCCGCTCCCAAACACATACACTGCATTTGTTGGATTCTGTTCAGAGAAGAGCGGTCCATCTGATTGGGGACCCCGAATTGACCGGCGGCCTTGATTCGCTGGAACATCGAAGAACGGTTGGCGACTTGAGTCTGTTCTACAAGTATTTTCATGGAAAGCGTTCGAAGGATGTAGCCCGCTTAATTCCTCCCAAAGCGGTGCATGTTAGAAATACACGTCGCGCTGGTGCTTCACATCCGTATGAGGTTCAGCTTGTTACTCCGCGTACAACTCTTTTCAAGCAGTCTTTTATATGGAGAACGTCATCCCTTTGGAATAATTTGCCCAGCGCTGTGTTAACCACCGAGTACAATTTACAGCGATTCAAGAACAACGTGAATCGCTTTTTCCGCACACATGTCGCTCCTGGAACGCTTTAGAGACTTCCCTGCAGCACGTGTGCTAGACCCATAAAAAAAACTAGCTTATCCTGAAAACTGGCTGACTGGATCGACTGCTAACAATTCAGTCAAATGAGATTGTTAGACTTTTAAAATTTAGAAATTCCTTGGTTCGCTGGTTCTCTCAATACCATTTAAGCGAAGAGAAAGGAAAGTAAATTACATTATATTTATAAATAACAGCTAAATATTTTCTAAATATGTACTTTAATGAATTATATCTAACCACAAATAATCGGCTATTAAAATAAAATACCGGTACTCATTCAAGGCAGCTTTTACTATATAACAGGCGACCATTCCGTTTCCTTAGCGGTGTTGCACAGAAGCAGACTAAGGTAACCTTTT
Organism: Pachyrhynchus sulphureomaculatus; assembly: GCA_019049505.1. NCBI lineage: Eukaryota > Metazoa > Arthropoda > Insecta > Coleoptera > Curculionidae > Pachyrhynchus > Pachyrhynchus sulphureomaculatus. Next base: position 6,490 of record JAHKBH010003898.1, read on the forward strand.
GTAAAGATAGGGATGCAATTTTCTCCACTGTTTTCTACTTTTCCTTACCATTGACATTTTAAAGAGAGAAGCGAGAAGCGATTTCATAAATGACATACTTAGCATAAATCTTCTATAATATATATAAAATGCGACGTCGTTCTGTCTGTCCGTTAGTGCGCTTATCGCTGGAGAACCACTTATCCGATTTATGTGCTTTATTTTTAAAAACATACATATGTTATCTGGCCAAGTTATAGGCTATATTTTATTACGTTAGGTAACATAAGGAATAAGCACTGACGATAACAGGGAATCAAGTTGGAAAAAAGGTTCCCGCTAGCGCGTTTCCTGCAATATACTACCTAAACCATTAAATATGAAACAATATCATGTAGCAAAGAATATAATATATATAAAATGCAACGTCTCTCTGTCTGTCTGTCTATCCATTGGTGCACTTAGCACTCGAGAATCACTTATCCGATTTACGTGTTTTTCTTTAATTCATACATATGTTCTCTGGCCAGGCGATCAATATATATATATATATATATATATATATATATATATATATATATATATAAGTCTGCAAAATATCCATTAGTGTCTGCAATCACCTCCTCATTTGAATAAAATCTTTGTCCCGCCAGCCATTTCTTCAAATTGGGGGAACAAATAGTAGTCCGAGGGAGCCAAGTCCTGGAAAAAGGGGGATGTGAAACGAGTTGGAATCCTATTTCCATTAATTTTGCGACCACAACACTGCTGAGGAGGTGTGCTGGTGGTGCGTTGGCGTGATGGAAATAGGACTTTCTTGTGGGCCAATCGCGGGCGTTTTTCTTGCAGCTCGGTTTTCAAATCGGTCCCATTAACGATGAATAATATTCACCTGTAATAGTTTTAACCTTTCAGATAGTCGATGAGGATTATCCCTTGCGAATCCCAAAAGACAGTCGCGCCATAACCTTTCCGCCGATAGGAGGAACGGTCTTCGCCTTTTTTGGAGCAGATTCCCCCTTGGTAAACCCATTGTTTAGATTGTTGTTTGGTCTCAGGAGTATAGTATTAATAGTAATTTTTCCATGTTTTCATCCACCGTGACGAAACGGACGCTTAAAGTCCTCCGGATTCTTTCTGGAACAGCTGCAAACCATTCCTTGCAACACTTTTACACGATTCCGTTTTTGGTACCAAGCAGTGAGAAATCGCGGCACGCCATCTTGCGGATAGCTTTCTCTTGTCCAAATGTTTATGCAAAATATTATGTACCCGTTTCATCCGAGATGCCCACAGCACTAGCAATCTCACGCACCTTAACTCTTCTGTCATTCCATCACCATATCATGGATTTGATCAAGATTCTGGAGTCGTAACCTCCACAGGCCGTCCAGAACGTTCAGCGTACACTTGTGCCCATATGGCCAGTCCGAAAATTTTGAAACCACTTTATAAACTGTTCTAATCGAAGGTGCATGAGTTCACCATAATTGTTATACTCAAGCTTCTCTTTTAGTCTCCAGGATGGAGTTTTTGGCCTTGCATCAAAAGTAATGTTTAATCACCACATCGAAATTCTTTTTCGTCCATTTCTTCTCTTGAAAAAATCACTCGACTTCCTTGATTCATCACACGAAGGGCCAAAACACAAAGAAATAGACCCAATATGGCTGAAAACTTGGTGTGACGTTCATTCTTGCTACAGAAATATAGACATTCATACGCGCCGGTGTCACATCTCTCGGATGCATTTGCACGGACTTTTTCAAACCGCAGCCTGTATTATATATATATTTACATACCTCGTGACGCGCCGGTGGTGCCATCTCTTCTCTCGACTTTGCACGGTCTTGTTCAAACCAGCCTCGTAATGAAATATATAAGATTTATATTTATATATATATATTGAATATATATATGTATATATATTTATATATATGTATATATATAAAATATATATATATATATATATATTAGTATATTATGTATATTTATATATTTATAATATATATACTAATATATAAATATATATATAATATATATAATATATATATTATATTACAATATATATATATATATATATTTATTATATATACATATATATATATACTATATATATATATAGATATATTAATATATATAATATATATATATATATGTATAGAGATATATATGTATATATATATGTATAAATAACTATATAATAAAGCTATATGTATATATATATGTTAAATCTAGCATATATATATATAAATATATGTATATTATATAGTAATATGGTATATGATAATGAAATCTATATATATATATATATACTATGTATATTTATATATATATATATATATATATAATTATATAATAGATGTTAATAGATAAGTGAAGAATATATATATATATAATTATATACATATATATATATATGTATATATCATAGATATATACTTATATATATATATATATATATATATATTTATAATATATATATATATATACAGTAATACCCCGCTTGTTACGCGAGGGATACGTTCCGAAAAATAATCGCGTTAACTGAAATTCGACGTATAATCGAGGTTTATGATTAAACATAGTCAAAATTTAATACAAAAAAATACAAATCATTTTAATCAATCACTTTTAATTCTAAGTAACACTTTTATGCAATACATTACTCTTATTTTTTACGGAAAAATACATCCTATTGTCTTTTGGGTAACGTTTTGTTTACGTTCTTGTAAATAAGTTCATAACACCCAACACTGTTTTTTAAAATTGTTTGACACTAACGGTCAAGACAAAAAAACGGTCACCATTATTGTACTTATACTCTGCAATATGTCGATGCAAAAACCTGAATAAATTTTTGAAAGTGGCATTTTGTATTTCCCCTGAAGATTAAAACTTAATCCCCGCTGTCTTCTACTTGTTCTTCCTCATCGTAGATCCAGGATTATTCCTGTAACTCGATCAGATCTTCATTGCTAATAGGATCGTCGTGCGCGTTGCTACAAGTTCTACGAGATCTTCTACCGTGACATCTTCAAGTTCAGACCCCTCAATCAATTGCAGCAATGTCTCTTCAAGCACTGTCTCTGCATCTGGACAAATTCTTCTAGGGTGCTTCCACTACATCTGGGCAAAGATTACGCCACACCCCATTCATACAACTCATTTTAACTTCCTTCCAAGCCTCTTCTATGTTGTGAATAGACTTCATAGATGTTGTATGACTTCCACCACTCTCGCATAGTACTGTCTTCCTTCCCCGGTCAGTTTCATGAGATTAGTCTGGCTAAAAGTGCAGGCGATGGTAATAAGCTTTGAAGTTTGCTATTGCTCCTGGGTTCTCCCGGCTGCTAGGTTGTTAATATTGACGTAGGTGTGTAGGTGGAAGGAAATTTACGTACACTTTTTAAGTCTCCTGGACGTATCAGAGTGAGGGGGGATGTCCTGGGGCAGTGTCTAAGAGTAATATAAACTTTAGGTTTTTCAAGACTCCAGTTTCTGTCACTGGATGATTTGACAGATGGGCCAAACAAGGATATTGGAATACCATGCTTAGAAAAGATTTCCCGTGTAACCCACGCCTTTCTGGTTTTGATCGGCGGCCACTCAACGGGTAGGACTTGTCTTGTGTCTGTGCCTCGCAATTGCAGGGGCGGGGTAGTTTCTGTATGGTACAACTAGATAATGGTTTTCAGTTTGAATAGCACCAGTAGGCATTTTATCCATCCAGCAAAGTGTTAGTCGATCTAGCTTTTCGCAGCTTTGAAAACAACTGGCTTGAACTGTTCTTCCTTAGAAATTGAATGATTCCGAGATGGCAGTTTGTAGAATCCAGTTAAAGTGCGGTCTCATCAAAGAATCATTGAAGAAGAGACAAGCAGGGATTTTTTCATCTCGTCTCAAAATCATAAGAAGTCTTGATGAAACTTGTCTGCGAAACTCAGCTGCAGCTTGATATGTCTCGCGCTGGCCGCCTCGCCTGTTATGTGGATATTTGTCTGAAAGATTAGAACGCTGCTTGAAAACCGATGGAACCCGCCTCTGCTGGGCAGCAAAAGTCGGAGGTGGCACGCCACTTCTCCTTCTTTGGTTTTTCAGCACCTCAATACAAAAATAGTGGGCTTTTGTGCATATGAGATCTTGACTTAGTGGTGTTGTGTGCTTCTATATTCAAATCTTCGGATTCCAGACGCTGACAGTAATGTCTCCATTTCTTTCTAAAGATAGAAAAAAAATGATCAGTCGTAACGAGAAAGTTTTGTCTGACACTTATAGGTGTTGAACCTTCGCTGGTGTAGGATTGTAATTTTTTCTCCCGATTTTTATAAAATCGTTCTCACAGTCGAATTCTGAGAGTCCAAAATCTCTACAACAATTGGTGCTTTGCCTCCATTTTCTCATTCTGTCTTAAAACACTTTACATCTTCAATTCCTCAATGGGAACGCTCATTTACGAACTACTTTTTTCTTTAAAGGCGCGCCGGCATTATTTTTCGTAGGGTTAAACTTATGTATGTATGTATCCATAATAAATATTTAAACAAAAACTGCCAGCCGACCGCACGAAACATTACGGATCAAATATGAACAAACGACTCGAACGTGAAAATTTCCCCATAGAGACCAAAGGCGAAGGACAGGGAATATTCCCAATTCTGTCAAATAGACAGGAATATTCTGAGAAAGCGGGGATCCCCCCGCGGAACCCATAGAGAAGTGTTTGAATGACTACTTGAGCGCGAATATTTTGAAAATTCGCGTTTATTGTGAAACGGCAGCGATAAACGGGGGGGGGGTCGCGCTAAGCGGGGTATGACTGTGATTTTTAATATATTATATAT
>JAHKBH010003899.1:0-11305 GCA_019049505.1 Pachyrhynchus sulphureomaculatus
AGTCTTATGTCTTAAAAGGTCAAGAATTGTTGGGTTTCTTCCAGAGAATCTACGCGTAGTAGCTAATGACAATTATGAAATAGATTCAGTGATGAAAATAAGTTTAGTGAGGAGGAATTTAAAGTAAGTCAATTCTGCCAGCTCTTCACGTATTGTGGGGCCAGTACTTACTGGATACTGGTACTTCGAGAATGTCAGCAAAAAAAGATCTCTTACCGTTTCTTTTCTTTGTAAAATGCATCCAAGGATTATCTGACGAATTTTTAACAACTATTTTTAATATAATAATAAAGGCAGAGCACACGTCTTGCAATTGCAAAGGATCGTAAGTCATTGATGCAACGATTCGTTCCGCAAAATATAGGATTCAATGCAAAATGCCGAGGCAGAATATATAGAAAAGTCATGTACCTGCATTTGCGAACGAATTATACAATCCGACCCCGAAAAAATCCAAAAGCTATATCGTACGTCGATGATTCTTATATAATGATTCCAAAACGTATCATTTTTCGAGTTTTAAGGCAATCATACTGCGTGAATAAAAGTCGCCATCTTCTCAAACCTGCACTAGTTGTAGCCGCAAATGGTAACATTTTTGACATTCAGGGGAACCGTATTTTTTCAGATCTCGGAACAATGATGCGCAGATGCTTCTCGTGAATACGAACGAGACAATTCCGAAACGGCAACTAAATGTATCAAGGTGGAGACATTTTTGTTGTTGATAGAGGATATTCATATCGCGCGATTTCTAATACTACAACTAATGATAAAAAGATATTTTATATATTTTAATTACACTCAAAACTGCTTATTGGAAGGAAGTGCATACAGTTCTCTTAACTAAATATTGATACTTTTGTATGAGCCAAGTCAATGATACTTGGTACAAAAAACAAATCATCTTTAATCATATGTGATGATTGCTGAACTAACGAAACCAATTTTTCACGATAAAAATGAAAAAAATGAAATAATATTTATTTCGAAAAAATAGTTTATATCAGAAGATTTACCAGAGGTACTTGAAGTTCAGATACTACTAATGCAAAATAACGTTTAATATTCTCATTTGCAAAATATTCTGAATCGCCATTATTCCATTCGAATCTTGCCAACATCTTTTAGAACAAAAAGTTTTTACTGTATCATTATATACCAATGATCAGAGCATAATATTACATATTTGATGAAAATAAAACACGTTCTTAGCAGCTGTTAACCACTTCATTATGGTAAAGTGCTACGGTGTAGTGTATGTGTTCACTTTGTTCGGCGAGAGAATGTCCTTGTTCAGTGCATATGTAGGCAAAGAGGGATAGCCTGACTCTCTACTCGAGGCAATGCTTCCAACCTGAGGTCGCGACTCACGGAGAGGCTGATAGTGGGGAGAAGAGCGAGGGTCACATTTACCTTATGTATACGATTGAGCTATTATTACCAATAACTTGAAATTTGTAGAGCAAAAACGGCTCGTCAGATCATGTTGTTGACCACTGGGAACTTTTGTTCAGAATAACAAAACAACTAGAAGACAGCAAAGTTTGAGCGAATTTAACCGAGAGCCATTTCCCATAAGACATGTGCGGGGTTCTTTCTCACATTTTAACTAAGTGGCGGACACACAGCAGTTTTTTATTTATTAATACTTACAACTTGCTTCTTGATGTACGCCATCGTTTTTGTCACTATAAATTTTACAATTGTAATTCTTCTTTCAGTTCCGAACGAACATCATTGAGGATTTCAACGCTCTTTAATTTGTAATTTTGTTTCTATCAAGTCTTTGAGTAATCAACTGGCATATGCCTGTTCGGACGATGTGATCCATTGGTATATTTCTTGTTCCAAACCATTGAATGACGAGGTGTGTCTCACCTTCGACTTCGTAAAAATTCCCAATTTAAGACCAAATTGCATCTAACCGTTTTTCTACAGATGGATGGGCCGTTGATACAAAAGATTTCACTCTGTTCTAAGTCGATACAGCTTTAGATTATTAATCTTCACCGTCCCATATTTGTTTTAAATTGGATAATAGCGTATGTACTGTCTTCCCGTGCTTTCAATTTTGTAAAATTAATATTTTCGAGGCTATTGTGATGTCCTTTTATATTTAAATTAAGTACTGAAGAACTTCTCATTACGAAAAAATCTTGATATTAAAAAATTTTAAATTTTCTATTTTTCTCGTACAAACATGATTAATATCCGCTTGAAAATTAAAAATTAATTTTTTTCTGCCTTTCAGCAAATTTTAATTACTTTCACCAGTGGAGGGGCTTTTTCATGGACATCACCCATTCTTCCAAAATTGAGCAGTACTGACCTAACAATCAATCCCCTACCAAGACCAATTACGATTTTTGAGGAGTCATGGATCGCCGCCATTATGAATTTAGGAGCTGTTATTGGTCCTCTAACCGGAGGAGTATGCTCAGAAAAATTTGGGAAGAAAAAAACTCTTTTATTATTGGGAGTTCTCATGGTAACCTCACATTTGCTTTGTGCCATTGCCAATGACGTTTGGATCTTTCTTGTTGCTAGATTTCTAATTGGCAATGGAGTAGGTGCTGTTTTTGGTGTAGTACCTGGATATGTTGTAGACATCGCTGAGGTCAAAAATCGTGGACTATTAGGATCCATTATGGGATTATTTAGTTGCTGCGGTGTTGTATTTATATATTTTGTAGGACCATTCTTGTCTGTAAGGGTTTTTAGTTTAATTAATATTATTCCTATGGTTTCTTTTCTACGTACTTTTTGGTTATTTCGTTCCAGAAAGTCCTTATGATTTAGTAAGGAAAGGTAACAGAAAATCGGCCGAAGAAAGTTTAATGAAATTAAAGAAAACAAACCATCTGGGCAAGTTGAAAAAGAACTTGCTTACATCATTAAAACTATTGAAGCAAGTGGAAGATCCCAAGATAATGTATTTTTCTAAAATCTTTAAAAACAAGGCTTTAACTAAAGGTTTGTTAATCTGCAATGGCATGATGTTTTTTTTCAACAACTTGCTGGAATTTGTGCAATTGTGAGCTACATGCAAAGTATCTTTGAATCAGCAGGTAGTATTCTATTTCTTCAGTTTAACGCTCCAATGCTTGTTGGTGTCATTCAAGTAGCTGCTAATATTACCAGTTCTCAGTTGGTTGACAGAGCCGGTAGAAGAATATTTGCTTATAATATCCTATATTTTTGTAATAATAGCATTAACTAGTCTTGGAATGTATTTCTTTCTAAAGGATTCTGGTAAAGATATGGATTCACTTTCTTGGCTTCCAATTGCTAGTCTTATTATGTTCGTAGTAGCTTTTAATTTAGGGTTAGCAAATCTAACTTGGGTTCTTTTAGCTGAACTTTTTGCCCTGAAAATGTGAAGAGAATAACTTCTACAATTACAACTTTCTTTGTTTTCTTTCTTACTTTTTTAATTACGATGTGTTTTCCGTACCTAAGTGAAACTGTGGGAATGGCTGGATCATTTTGGATTTTTGCCGCTGTCTCAGTGGCAGGATTTATTTTCGTGATAATATTGGTTCCTGAAACCAAGGGTAAAACTATTCAGGAAATTCAGTGTATTTTGGAGGGAATCCAGAGTTAAAAATTAAAACTGTGTAACTTGGGCACTATTATTGAGAGAGAGAGAGAGAGAGTAGAGAGAGAGAGAGAGAGAGAGAGAAAGAACAAGGAAGAAATAAATATAATGAAAAAGACATGTTTTTATCAATGGATTGTTTAATGTTATATTATAAACTCTAAAATTTTATCGTCATATTTCTAATATTTTACTTCCGTCTGGATTATAAATCTGTATACGTTAAATCTGTTTATAAGTATATTTACGTACATATTAAGAGGATTATTGATTATAAATTGACTAGGTCTATAACTCGTTTATTTGTAGAGTCAATTAAAAATGATAATACAGAAGCGTTTTGAACAAATATATTTACTGGTTCGGAACAGAAACACACAAAGTTTGTTAATAGAACCCTCTGGAACTGAGAAGAAACAATATAAAAAGAAGTTTGTTCATTTGAAGCTAGTTATGCTATTATTACTATAATAAATAGGTAAAAATTGTTTGGGTATAACGCTTTCGTTTCTTTCCCTTTATGACAGCCAAAATGATTCCTTGGTCTTGATAACTTCGAATTGTGACGTCCCCTGTGCAATTTTTCTTTATTAAACAATGCACTGTCTTTTAAATATATTTTATAATTTGGGCTATTGGTTGCCATCTTAACCTTTCAAATTTTCATCCATAAAGGAAAAGTTTCATTTCAAAAGTTGGTCACTGAGAGAATGATGTATAAGGGAGTGCAATCATGCTGTTAGCTTATTTTCCCTCCAAGTACCAGGTGTACAAGTATGAAATGCGGATTTAAGACAACAAATGGTGCACCAATGCAGTTTGTGCTATAAAGATTTGACACTGCGCCATTTTGTTGTGTCATCAACAAGTGTGCACGAATGATAAATTGGACATGTGTGTGCATAGTGTTGTGGTTTGTTGTGTTCAATATGTCGAAATTTATACCGAACAAATGAGCAATTCGCGGACAGCATTAATTTGTTTTTTTTTGTTTTTATTTGAAGAAAACTGCTGTTGAATCATACCGATTACTTCGAGAAGCTTATGGTGAATAAGCTCCATCGCAAGATACGTATGAACGATGGTTTCGGCGTTTCAAAAGTGGTGCCTTCGATGATTGCAAACAAGGAAGTGGAAAATCGCCAAAAAAATACGAAGATGTGGAGTTGCAAGCATTGTTGGACGAAGATGATTCGCAAACACAAAAACAACTCGCTGAGAAATTGGCGTTAGTCAACAAGCTGTTTCCAATTGGCTATGAGAGGCGGGAAAGATTCAAGAAGACCGGTAGAAGGGTACCACATGAGTTGAACGACAGGCAAATGGAAAAATGCAAAAACACGTGTGACATTTTGCTCGCTCGGTACAAAAGGAAGTAGTTTTTTTGCAGCGTACAGTTACAGGGGATGAAAAGTGGATTTATTTTGAGAATCCCAAGCGCAAAAAATCATAGGTAGACCCTGGCGTACCATCCACATCGACAGCAAGACCGAATGACCGAAATCGCTTTGGCAGAAAGACGATGCTCTGTGTTTTGTGGGACCAGAGAGGCGTGGTCTATTATAAGCTGTTAAAAAACCTGGGAAAACTGTTATTACTAAACGTTACCAATAACAATTGACCGATTTGAATTGTTCACTGCTTGAAATAAGGCCAGAATACCGAAAACGGCAACACAAAGTCATTTTTTCTTCATGACAATGCTCCATCCCCATACGGCAAAACCAGTTCGCGGACACGTTGGAAGCACTCAGCTGGGAAGTTCTACATCATGCGGCTTACTCACCAGACTTGGCTCCTTCCGATTACCACTTGGTTGCATCGATGGGTCATGCACTTGCTGAGCAGCGCTTTGGCTCGTACGAAGTTGTGAACAAATGGCTCGATGAACGGTTCGCAGCAAAAGGGGAAGATTTTTACTGGCGTGGTATTCACAAATTGCCCGAAAGATGGAAAAATGTATAACAAGCGATGGAGCATACTTTGAATAAAGCACTTTTTATCATTCTTCCGAATTTAACATGTTTTTTTAGACAAAAAATCCGCATTTCATACTTGTGCACTTGGTATGTGCACTAAATTTTCAATAATAATGTTATTGTTTCCACCTCCTTTTCTGTAGTTCCACTGTACTACTGTTCAATATACTGCAACATACCCGTAATAGATTGACGACGAAAGTGTTTCATGTCTTGCATCGCTCGACGATATTTGTTAGCTAAAAAATGAACATTTTGTCGGCCAAAAATTTCGACTGTTGAGAAACTGCCTCGCGGTTCCAAACAATTTTATTAAGCAGTTGTGCATTTTTGTTGCATGCACTGTATTATCTCCTGACAAAAGTCTAAAGGTAATTCTTTGCTTCCTAAGTTAAATGCTGCACTGACAAAACTCTGTATGAGTGTTAACAGCAAGTGTTATAGAACCTTCTGGATTTTCTAAAATTAAAAAATAATAAATATTGATTTTTGTGTTGATGTTTGAGTTTTTATAATAATACCTTGAAAATACAAAAGAATTTTAAACTTATTCATTTTAGTAGTTTTCTCCTTTTGATGCAGTTTTTTCTCTTGTTTAAATGTTTTAGTTAGGATGTTACATATTCTTGAAAATGTACTTACCAGGTGTACAAGTATGAAATGCGGATTTCAGACAACAGTTGGTGCATCAATGCAGTTTGTGCTATAAAGATTTGACACTGACGCCCATTTTTTTGTGTCATCAACAAGTGTGAGACGCGCATGAGTGATGAATTGGAAAAGTGTGTGTTGTTATGTTCAATATGTAGAAATTTTGTACCGAACAAAGAGCATTCGCGGACAGCATTAATTTTTTGTTTTCATTTGAAGAAAACTGCTGTTGAATCATACCGATTATTTCGAAGAAGATGTTATGGTGAACATGCTCCATCGCGAGATACGTGTGAACGATGGTTTCCGCGTTGCAGACAAGGAACGTGGAAACCGCCAAAAAAATACCGAAGATGTGGAATTGCAAGTATTGTTTGAACGAAGATGATTCGCAAACACAAAAACAACTCGCCGAGCAATTGGGCGTTAGTCAACAAGCTGTTTTCCAATCGGCTACGAGAGATGGGAAAGATTCAGAAGACCGGTAGATGGGTACCACATGAGTTGAACGACAGGCAAATGGGAAAGCGCAAAAACACGTGTGAAATTTTGCTCGCTCGGTACAAAAGGAAGTCGTTTTTGCATCGTAATAGTTACAGGGGGATGAAAGAGGGATTTATTTTGAGAATCCCAAGCGCAAAAAATCATGTTTAGACCTAGGCGCACCATCCACATCGACCGCAAGACCGAATCGCTTTGGCAGAAAGACGATGCTCTGTGTTTGGTGGGACCAGAGGGGCGTGGTCTATTATGAGCTGTTTTAAAACCTGGGGAAACGGTTAATACTAAAACGTTACCAATAACAATTGACCGATTTGAACCGTTCCGCATGCTATGAAAAAAAGCCAGAAGAAAACCGAAAGAGGCAACACAAAGTCATTTTTCTTCAAGACAATGCTCCATTCACATACGGCAAAAACTAGTTCGTGACACACTGGAGGAAGCACTCAGCTGGAAGTTCTAACCCCATGCGGCTTACTCACCAATTTGGCTTCTTCCGATTTACTACTTGTTTTGCATCGATGAGTCACGCACTTGCTGAGCAGCGGTTTGTTCGTACGAAGATGTGAAAAAATGGCTCGATGAATGGTTCGCAGCAAAAGGGGGGAAAATTTTTTACTGGCGTGGCGGTTCTGGATCGCCCGTCTGAGTCTTCTTAGTGAGTTCGCAATAGCTGTCCGAGTTATTGTCGTCCCAGGAGGCATGAAGTCAAATTAACAATACTCTCTCTCGAGTCCCCGAAACAACAGGTGCCATGACTTTGCCAGGCAGGACTGTGTTTGTTTAAACTTTTTTAGCTTGGCGAAGTTGAATGGCGGCACTCCCGTAATTGTTGTTTTGTTTCCGGAGTGGAATGGAACGCCCACGTTTCGTCGTCGAGTCCACAACGGAATACGAACAACTCCTCCGTCTTGTCCTCCACATTGAAGAAGAAATCATGGTGGAACAGTCGACGTGTTGCTGCTTGTGGATTTTCTGTGAGTATTCGCGGGGACTCGCCGCGCGCACACCATACGATATCACAACTTTTCAGTCAACATCTTCTGAATTGCCGTACAAGGAACCTCAGTAACCCCGAAGAGCGAGTTCGCGGATACGGGGGGGGATGTATCGGGGGTTATGATTTTCGAGCAATAGGGGTTCCCTCAACCTGTTTCGATCCGTTCTTCATCATGAATGTCCGTATACCATTTGCGGATGTGTTGAACGGCCATGCACCCTCACTTCCGTTACAATTGTTGAATTTCTAGAAACTATAAGAATTGGAACCCCCTTTGCGTTTAAAAAAAACGAATTTCGCACTTGGGCGTGAGTAGTGGGGCGATCAAGACCTTCATCACCTGGTACGTCCTGCTGAACACAACTTGCACAGAAGCGTATTTTTCGGAAGCCGAGCAAGGTGGTAATCGAGGTGGGTGAACTTCTGCACGCGGCAGGCGGATTTCGTCTAAAGCCTCTTCCTGTGTCGTCCAGCGCTTTAGGAACCTTACTTTACGATCAGCCCTCGTATTTTAAATAAATATCTCACATAAATTCCGTTATTTTAACTGTCCGAAAAACCATTAATACTAACACTTAGTTTTTTATAATTCCGTTAATTATCAAAGTGCTTTAACATGGACAAATGTCATTGTCAATTTGAGTTATTTATCAAACGTACAAAGCCAACAATTTAAAATAAAAAAAAAATTAAAATTATTAATATACTAGGTTTTTCAAATAAAAAAAAGAAAATTTTGTGTAAACATGGTAAAAAACGCGGGCCATCGCCCAAAAAAATTGTTTTCTTTCTAAATTCCACAAAAAATTCTTTTAAAAACACTATAACCTACCAGTATTTAATCAATTTTGACTAACTTTTTTCAAATAAGCGAGTTACAACAGGTGGTCCATTGTATAATTAAATAACCTTGCGCAAAATGCAAATATAAGAATGGAACGGAAATATCTTATACAATTCACATTTTGATTTTTTTTTACAATTTTTAAAAGTTTAGTTAAAATATAATAATTTGTAAATATAATTTTAGTTCCGGTACGTTATGTGTGGATAGTCTATAATTATCTTATGTAATGTATTGCAATTTAAAATTAATCCTACCCATATTACAATTAATTAAGTATAAAACCTAAGAATTTAATTTATTAATTAATTTAAACACAAATATATTTTTTAAAAAAAGTCCGAATTTTTTATAATAAAATCCTTTTTTAATATACATGGGTTAATCTCTCCAATTTATAAGGAATATTTTTTTTAAATAATTGTATTCAGTGATTTATCTAATTTATTTTATAATATTAAAAGTATTCCTCAAATAATTGTTCTATACTGGTAATATATATATAAATATAATATATATAACATATATAAACTATATATTTGTATATATATATATATATAATATATATACATATATATAGGTTCCATTTTGTCAGTCGCTACTAAAGGCAGATCGTCAAAATTTTTACCAACTCCGACCAAACCACCAACCCTCACATAGAGTCAAGGATAATTTTTCTATTGCAACGCACACCTAGATGATAAAGTCAAACTTGTCGGCTGAAGCTCTTTTGCTTCACATTCCAACTGTCGAATGTCTAAGGAAAAACACCACCTACTAATTCCCAATAGTGCAGTCAAAGATGACCGAAATTGTCTTCCAGACAGACCTGTATCATAGCAGTGCGGTAACGAAATGAAGCTCTAACACCAAAAAAGCTTCTGACGCTGGACGCAATACCTGTCCATAGTTCCTCAAAAACTGTGACGAGGGTAACTAACAACCATGTTTTCCTGTAGACTTTTCATCCTTCCCCTACAGAGAGGGAAATATATCCATTTCCTGCTGAAATGTGACACCAGTTCAGCACCATACCTAAAGAGGAGGCAAGATGAACCTTGCCAAATAACTACCGAACCATTTTAGCTACACTGCATTCAATAATATCGAAAGACAAGGAAAAGGCTATCAATTAGCATCTTCTAAAATATCTTGAAAATAAATACAACAGTATTAGCTGTAAACCATTATGGGCTTTCGTAAACATAACATCAACAGGAGATCTTCTGACTTATGTAACAACATGTTGGGGTACATCGCAAATTGAGAACTTTGGAGAAAGCTCGTAGCGGTTTGCTCCACGACATATCCAAGGCAATCGACCGTTTTGGCATGATGGTATCGTTTGGCTAAGCAACGCTCTTGTGGTATGTTCTTGTAGAAAGTATACTGTTTGTTTTTGCTTCCTCATGTTTCCTCAGAGAGCGTTAATTTAACGAGTTGCATGATCGACGGAATTCACTTTTCTAATATCTTCACAATGCAAAGCCGAGTGTGGCCCCCAAACGACCCATAACTGTCCACCTACTCTCTTTGTCATTTACATTAACGATCTGCTAGAAAAGACCGGGAATCCAATCTACAGCTATTGCAGATGACAGTACGCTTAACTACTTCATTTCACTTTGAACGCTCGGACATCGGCTACTCAGACCGAATATCCCGCAGACAGTCAGGCGGTTCATACAAACTTACCAAAGACCCTGGAAGAAAATTCTATCTAGGGTGATGACAGTAACCAAGGGAACTTTAAAGCTACATTACAAAAAATCCAGGCGGCAGTTTTGTTATTCCTAAAAAAGTTAACGTAGCTGAACATGAATAGTCATGTCGGGTCACTTCATTTCCCAAGCATCGTCACGCGCGTGTACTTGAGTCGACCCCGCGACTTGCGTATCGCGGCTCGCCCGTGCAACAATTTGTTGGTCGTCAGTTTTGGGAGTAAATATGACCTAGACCTAAACATGTTGGCAGGTTATTGCAAGAAGTAGCTTCTCAAAAGTTGGGAAAATTATTTCGAACCATAAAGCCTTACACTCCACAACATCTGTTAGGTTCTATACAAAGCTCCAAATAACCGACCCAACTATGGAATACTGCTCCCAAGTTTGGGGCTCTGCTTTTCCTGACTTACACTCGGATTTATATTGGATTTCTGTTGCAGAAGAGAGCTATTCGAGCTGATTGGAGACCCGAACTGACCCGTCGGCCATCGCTCGAACATCGAAAAGGATAAACGGATGGCGACTTAAGCCTATTTCTTCAAGCATTTTTTCATGAAAAGTGTTCGAAAGGAGTGTAGCCCGCTTATTACCTCCCAGAACCCGGAGCATGTTAGAAATACAACGTTCACGCTAATACTTTTTTCACATCCGTCTGAGGTTCAGCGTTGTTACTACTCCTCGAACCACGCTTTTGAAGCATGACTTTAATATGAGAACATTCATCCCCTTTAGGAAAAAAAGTGTTATCCCATCGATTACAATATACAGGCGATTCAAGAACAACGTGGAATTCGCTTTTTTCTATCTGCACAACTTGTCGCTCCCAGTAGCGCAGATCGGGACTTCTTTGGTCAGCAGCGTGTGCTAGACACATTAATATATATATATATATGATAGTATATATACATATATATATATATATATATATAAATAATATATATATATATATAATAGATATATATATTTATGTTATATGTATATATATATTTATTATATATTATATAT
>JAHKBH010003900.1:0-11298 GCA_019049505.1 Pachyrhynchus sulphureomaculatus
TTTGCACGACGTTTCGCCAAAATCTCATTTGGCATTTTCAGGTGCTCTGCTGCTACTACTCGACTCATATGATATCTTGCTGCTGCTGCCTCTTCGAGGCTAACTAAAAAACTGAAGTGCAGTCGCCGTCCCTTTTATAAAGGTCGACGTCTACACAGGTTGTAAGTATAGGGATCGGGAGTGATCGTCCGGGCACATGGTGTTTTGTCGGCTGGGTGCCCGTATCAGTGATAATTACGGGTTCCAGGACGCTATGTTTTCTCGATGTTTTGGTTATTCCTTTGGTTTGGCTACTAGACTCTTACATGTAGTGAATATATTTAAGTTTGCAATCATTCCGCTTATTTGGCATCCATTCTTTTCGATTTTCAAGGCTTCTCTGAGTATGCGTGTTTTATAATGTGAAATAGAGGCTATTTGTTTAGATCTCTCAAATTGTTGTGACCAGTATCTTGATGGTGCTGAAAAAGAGTTGAAGTTGTTTGTATTTTAATATTTATTTTATGTTTTTTGGATCCGGGTGGAAATTCTCCTGTTTGGTTGCCCTATATACAGTTTGTAAACTTCCTAGTTTTCCAGTTTTTTCTCTTGTCTTTGAGGATCTGAGGATGTCTACCAAAAAATGTTTTGTAGTTTATATGTTGTTCCTATGTTGTGTTCCTCTTAGGACTCTTCCAGTCCTATCTGTAGCTATCCTTTCACGATACTCGGTAATAGGAAATCTGCTTGTTGAGGTTCTGTTCTTCTGTCCTTGTCTGTGGATGGCGTTGCCTTGCGCTCCCGATCCCCACATCTACAACCTCCGTAGACACCGACTTATAAAGACAGCTAACGCGCACTTCGGTTTCTCAGTTAGCTTTGAGTGGCAGCAAAGTCCTAGTACGAGTAGCAGCAGCAGCAAGAGCACTTGAAATTAAAAAATTCAATTTTCAGCTCCATCCCTTTCACCCCCTTCGACTTAAGCGTTATCGCTCAAAAACTATAGGCTTCATTACAACGCCCTTATTAGCTGTTACATATATCACCAAGTTTGAAATTGATATCTCATTTCATTCGAGAGTTATCGTGCCAAGAGACCGACAGATAGACTGACCGCCGGAAATGTGTGTTTTTCGTGATCTGGGAACCTTAAAACGTAAAGAAATGCAAAGATCTTGCAGGACGATTTTTTTTACGATTTAATGTTTTCCTTTAGCAAAGAAGTAAAAATAAAACTAAAAAATACTTACAAATTTAACAGACGACATTTTTGCAACTATAGCGGCCTTATAATGATCCACAGGTCCAGAAAACAGTAAAAAATGGGATCTGAAAAATTACGTTGGAATTATTTTTGCAAATTACTTGTATTCGTATAGTTTTTCACAGATTTTTCTACTTACCGTACATGTAATCATGTGGTCTATAAGGAAAACAAACCTTTAGACAACATTTTGTCGTATATATATTTTCGTTAAATTAAGAAAAATTCCTTTACACACTGATATAAAGGAAAGACAAATAATAAAAATTGTAGTGTGACAGAAGGTGTGTTCTCTGTTGCTAATAGTTACCTTACTTTGTTGAGTCAATACTCCATAAAAGGTAAAATTTGCACTTCATACACTCCTAAAAATTTCAGAGGACAAATTCTTGTTGAGATGTTTATTTCTCTAGAATTCCTTCTAGGCTTACTCGATGCAAGTGGTATTTTTATTGAAGACAACACAAGCGTTGTAAGAAATATTCATACATCACTACAAGAGCGTGGCGTGTGCGGAAGTAGCGAAGTTATAAGTTTTACACTCAGAGTGGAAAATCCAAATCCTGTGCAGCTCATTCGCAGGGATATGGTTTTCAGTACGAAATAACACGTAGGCTGAAAGTTTTTGGTCTGACACATAGATGTCGATCCCCTTTTCAAAAATCATATGATTTTTTAGGAAGTAGCCAACCTTCAAACGATACGTGTCAAAATTTCATGACATTTTGACGATTAGTTTACAAGTTACAGTGTTTTTTTTTTTTTTTTTTTTTTTTTTTTTTTTTTTTTTTATGGGTCTAGCACACGTGCTACAGGGAAGTCCCTAAAGCGCTACAGGAGCGACACGTGTGCGGAGAAAGCGATTCACGTTGTTTCTTGAATCGCTGTAGATTGTACTCGATGGGAAACACAGTCCCTGGGCAAACTATTCCAAAGGTATGATGTTCTCCATATAAAAGACTGCTTGAAAAGCGTTGTACGAGGAGTAACAAGCTGAACCTCATACGGATGTGAAGTATTAGCGCGACGTGTACTTCTAATATGCACCGCTCTGGGAGGAATTAAACGGGCCACATCTTCGAACACTTTCCATGAAAGTACTTGTAGAATAGGCTCAAGTCGCCAACCGTTCTTCGATGTTCCAGCGAATCAAGGCCGTCCGGTCAGTTCCGGGTGTCCAAATCAGACGAATAGCTCTTCTCTGGATATAATCCAACAAATGCAGTGTATGTTTGGGAGCGGAGCTCTAAACATGGGAGCAGTATTCCATAGTTGGTCGAATTTGAGCTTTGTAAAGAATTAACAGTGTTGTTGTGGTGTGTAAAGCTTTCTGGTTCGAAACAATATTCCCAACTTTTGAGAAGATCTAACATCCTTGCTATGCCTGCAACATGTTCATGCCAGGTCATATTTTACTCCCAAATTAACGCCTAACAGATTGAGTGACGATGTTAGAGGGATGGAGTGCCCCGACATAACTATGTCGGGTTCTGCAACGTTAACTTTTTTTAGAAAAAACTGCCGCCTGGGTTTTTGTAGCGTTAAATTCCACTTGGTTACTGTCACCCCCAAGATAGAATTTCTTCCAGGTCTTTGTTAAGTTGAATGACTTCCTGCTGTCTGCGGATATTCGTCTGAGTAGTCGATGTCCGAGCGTTCAAAGTGAATGAAGAGATAAGTGTACTGTCATCTGCAAAGCTGTAGATTGGATTCTCGGTCTTTTCCAGCAGATTCGTTAATATAAATGAGGAAGAGAGTAGGAGACAGTATGGAACCTTGGGCACACCGGCGTTGATAGTGAAGGTGTTAGAAAGAAATCCGTCAACTGCCACTCGTAAAGAACGCTCTCTGAGGAAACATGAGAGCCACAAACAGAACTTTTCAGACATATCATAAGAACGTAGCTTAGCCAACAGCCCATCGTGCCAAACAGGGTCAAATGCCTTGGATATGTCAAGAGCAACCGCTCGAGATTCTCCAAAGTGTTCAATTGCGTTGTTCCAAACATGTGTTACATAAGTCAGAAGATCTCCTGTTGATCTATTTTACGAAAGCCATATTGGTGATCACTAATAATGTTGAATCCTTCAAGATAGAAGATGCTGATTGATAGCCTTTTCCATGACTTTCGATATTATTGAGAGTAGTGCGATTGGTCGGTAGTTATTTGGCAAGGTCTTCTTGCCTTTTTTAGGTATCGACTGATCTGTGGCACATTTCCAGCAGGAAGGAAATATTCCCTTTCTGTAGGATAGGTTGAAAAGTCTACAGAAAACTGGTGTTAGTTCCCTCGCACAGTTCTTGAGAACTATGGCAGGTATTCCGTCAGCGCCTGAAGCCTTTTTGGTGTCTAGCTTCATCAAAATACGTTTTTTATGATACGCTGTCTGAAGACAATATCGGGCATCCTTGACTGCGCTATGGGAATAGTAGGTGGTGTTTTTTCCTTGGAAATCGACAGTAGAATGTGAAGCAAAGAGTTCAGCCAACAAGTTCGCTTTCTCAACAGGTGTCGTTGCAATAGAATTATCTGGCCGTGTGAGTGGTGGTATGGTGGATTTGGTGAAATTTTGACTAACTGCCTTAGCGACTGACCAAAAGGACCTGGAAATTGCCGGGACAAGCGAGAAGTTTGTTTCTAATCCGTTGATTGTGTACCTCCTTGGTTTCGTCGATAATTTCTTTGCATCTGTTCCTGGCACGAACAAAGATGTTACGATTTATGGTGTTAGGATCTTCACGCCACTGTCGTATGCAAGATGTTTAGAAGCAACAGCTTCTTTGCATTTTAGGTCAAACCTAGGCTTGCCGTTGGAAGGGCATTTCTTCGAAAAAGGGATGTAAGCCTCCATAACCGGCCAAAATAACATCGGAAACCTCCCTGGCGCAGTCAGATGGGTCGTCGGATCGAAAACAAACGTCCAACCAAGGGAAAGTTCGAAAATATTCCATGAGATCTTCCCATTTAGCAGATTTGTAGTGCCAAATCTTGCGCGGTTTGGGCGCCTCTCTGTCACTGATTGGTAGAAATACTCGATGTCGAAAGTAGTTTATGGTCGGAAGAACCTAATCTGGCGGATTTACGCTGACCGTGTAAATCTCCGGATTGGTGGTTAAAACAGATCAAGAAGACTGGCGAACTCTCCGTCGCCGCCTCGATCAGAATCCGTGTTGATTCATC
The DNA here is from genome assembly GCA_019049505.1 of Pachyrhynchus sulphureomaculatus. Classification (NCBI taxonomy): domain Eukaryota; kingdom Metazoa; phylum Arthropoda; class Insecta; order Coleoptera; family Curculionidae; genus Pachyrhynchus; species Pachyrhynchus sulphureomaculatus. The sequence continues at coordinate 4,425 of JAHKBH010003900.1, forward strand.
AATAAGCTGAGTCAAGCCACAACTGATTGAAAATGATTCGGCTTCACGACCTTGTTCGTCGGTAGTATTTGAATATTTAAGCCAGTTGATGTTGTGGACATTAAAGTCGCCCAGGATGGCAATTTCGGCATTGGATAGTTAATTTGTAAATGATCTATGGTGTCTGCAAGAGAAGCGAAAAGTGTTCTAAAGTTTGTATCACTTGGTGGTCGATAGAGGATACAGACGAACCTTGTGGTTGGTTGAGTCGCTATTTTTAACCACATAACATCAAAGTTTGGGGGCTCCAGAGCCTTTTCTCGTTGGCAAGAGAGGTCGCTTCTGACATAAAGAACAGATTCCAAAGTTACGCCTAAATCGGGAATAGAAATCGTACCCAGGATAAAGATAGTTTACTGTGCTGGTCGATGAACTGACCTTAGTTTTCACAGAGAGCGAGTACATGAGGTTTATTTGATTGCAGGTGTTGGTGCACTGAATTTATGTTCGAATTTAAACCTCGTATGTTGCAAAAATCCATTTTGAAATTCTGTTTCTCTGCATGTTGACGCCCCTGAACCAGCCCCCCCCACCCGGAGATCCGAACGGGGGGCTATTTTACCTCCGGAATTTTTTTTGTATCCAGGTGCCTCATCATGCTATTTGGTTCCCACAGTCCGGGACATCGGCACAGCCACGAAACGTTAAGCAACTTCACGCAGCCTAAGCCGATGTGATGGTATCACACCGGGCGATGCTGGTGGGATCTGGGCATCTACCATCTAGATTGTTTCTTTAAGTCACCTCCTACGACAGGCAGAACATACCGGGGAGATATTCTATCCCCCCCCCCCACGGGGTTTTAGTGACGCTACTTTTGATATTTTCCGAAACAATAGAAAAAATCAAATTTCGTGTGTTGATTAAAAACTGTTTTTTGATGGAAAAATACCGTTCAAGCAAAGCCTATGGCTTGATAAGTGTTACGGGGGACTCTGTCCCTGCGAAAAATCACTCGTCATTTACTGATAGGCTGATTTAAACCCACAGTCGTAACATACAGACACAAATTGTGCTGAACGCTCTGGACGCCCAAATGAGGGGTTATACCGGAAACATCAAAAAAAAATCCACCCAATTGTTTTTGGATGACCGTAAAGTGAATTTTTGAGTTGTAAGAGCTTTTGTAAAATCTATCAGAAAAAAATAATAATATACAGAGTATGCCATTTCAAAATTTGAAAATTTTTTTAATTTAAAATAGTCGAAAAGGTACAAATTAATTTGAGCACCCCGTAGCGTCTAACTCAAATTCTCTTTACATATAAGCTTTTTTTCATCTCTTTAGAACGCTCGTACCAATTATGAGCATTTTCATCTTCAGAAACAATGGCGCTACTGCAATTTTTACAAAATTGAAAACTAGTATTTTTAAAAAAAAATTGAAGATATTAGAAAAACTATTAGGTTTAGGTATATAACATTTATTAATAAAAAAGTTATAAAATTTAAAACGCAGAATTTAAAAATAAGTTCCATTTAAAAAAACATGTTATATCGGCGACACTTTTTTGAAGTACCCTGTATACTCTATCGTTGACTCACCCTGTACAATTTTTTCTTTTACAATGAAGGGTTAAAGGATTGTAAAAAACACCCGTAATTTTATTAAAAAAAAAACATTTATTACATTATAGGCAAAATAAGATTCTTACCATAATTTTAACATTCGTTAGTAAAACTTCTGATAGTCCTATTTTACTATTAAATTATTTTTTTATGCATTCGTTCCGTTAATTATTATTTCAAAACAATTTTTTGTTAATTTTTTTTTTCAGTTACACTTGGGTGATTATAATCTTTTGAAATTAATTTTTACTAATGCATAAACTAAATTGTACGTAGTACGTGCGGAAAATGATAGCATCGTAATCGGATTTATACGGTTGGTAGTCTGAATAGTATCTTGGTCTGAAAGACATACATGGCAAATCCTCAGCTTTTGCCAGATTTTTTTTCAGAAGTTGATTTATCTGTCAAAAAAGCGTCCATGAGGGAGAATTGTTTAAAAAAAAAAAAAAGTCATTCTGTGCAGCTAGTTTGTTTTAAAAAGCTGTCTGAAGTGGGAATATTGAATGTAGTTTCTTAAAAGGGATAAAATAAAGGATCGTACTGTTATGAAATGCTTTGTAAAAGAAAGTTTTAACGACAAATAAAATTCATTCGAAGTTCATAGATGTTGCTCTTTTGCAGTTTCAACAATTAAGAAATGGGTTTAAATCTGATTCGTACGAGACTTGAAGATGTTCCATCTTGAAGGACGTCCAAAAAGCTCATTATCAAAAAAATCACTGAACACAGTACACGATATGGCTACTGGATGGCCACTGAATTAAGTATGTTTATACTGTTGAGACTACAGGCATTTGAAAAAAAACGTGTAAGTTATGTTTGTATGAAGAATTCCGCAAATCAAAAAAAGCTTTGTGCAAGATAAGCTATGGCGCTTGCTCTCAGCTTAATCATCAAACTTATTCGCAGAAAATATCTGTACAGAGTTGAAAAGGTTTTTAACAATAATAAATACTAATTTAACTATTACCAGGTGTACAAGTATGAAATGCGGTTTTTTTTTCTAAAAAAAAACATGTTAAATTCGGAAGAATGATAAAAAGTGCTTTATTCAAAGTAAACTCCATCGCTTGTCATCTTTTCTACATTCGGGCAATTTGTGAATACCACGCAGTAAAAAAATCTTCCCCTTTTTGCTGCGCGAAACCATTCATCGAGCCATTTCTTCACATCTTCGTACCGAACCAAAGCGCTTTTTTTTTTTGCTCAGCAAGTGCGTGAACACATCGATTGCAAACGAGTGGTAATCGGAAGGAGCCAAGTCTGGTGAGTAAGCCGCATGGTGTAGAACTTCCCAGCTGAAAGCTTCCAACGTGTCGCGAACTAGTTTTGCCGTATGATGATGGAGCATTGTCATGAAGAAAAATGACTTTGTGTTTGCCTCTCTCGGTATTCTGGCCTTTTTTCAAGCAGCGAAAACGGTCTGACAACAAATCGGTCAATTGTTGTTGGTCAACGTTTAGTATTTACCGTTTCCCCAGGTTTTAACAGCTCATAATAGAACGACACGCCCCTCTGGTCCCTCCAAACACAAAGCTATCGTCTTTCTGCCAAAGCGATTCGGTCCATCTTGCGGTCGATGTGGATGGTGCGCCTGGTCTAATCCCATGAATTTTTTGTGCTTGGGATTCTCCAAAATAAATTCACTTTTCATCCCCTGTAACTATAACGATGCAAAACGACTTCCTTTTGTACCGAGCGAGCCAAAATGTCACACGTGTTTTTGCGCTTTTTCCATTTGCCTGTCGTTCAACTCATGTGGTGCCCATCTACCGGCTTCTGAATCTTTCACCATCTCTTCGTAGCCGATTGGAAACAGCTTGTTGACTAACGCCCAATTGCTCGGCGAGTTGTGTTTGTGTTTGCGAATCATCTTCGTCCAACAATGCTTGCAACTCCACATCTATTTTTTTGAGCGGTTTTGCACGTTCCTTGTCTGTAACATCGAGTCACCACATTTTGAAACGCCGAAACCATCGTTCACACGTGATCTTGCGATGGAGCCATGTTCACCATAAGCTTCTCGAAGTAATCGGTATGATTCAACAGCAGTTTCTCTTAAATGAAAACAAAAATATTTTATGCTGCTACGCGAATGCTCTTTGTTCGGTAAATTAAATAAATTTCGACATATTGATACACAGAACACAACATCTATGCACACACTTTTCCAATTTATCATTGCGTTGCGCGACTGAGACACTTGTTTGATGACACATCAAAATGGCGCATGTGTCAAATCTTTCTATAGCACCAACTGCATTGGTGCACCATCTGTTGTCTAAAAAATTCGCATTTTTCATACTGTTTACACCTAGGATATATGCTAGGATCTCTAAACAGCAATCGAGAGCGGCGTAAAAAAATAACAGGGTCGGTTCTCATCGCCTGAAATGGTCACCCACTTCGGTATTTTGGGATTCCATAAGGTATTTTGTTTATTGAATATCTTGAGAAAAAAGATAAAAGTAGTACCAATCGGAGAATCGCATTTTACTTATCATATTCCTATCAAATTTAAACTAGAACATTACAAAGGAAAACACCATGTGTTTGCAGAAAAAAAAATCAGTCTTTCATTAAAAGTTACCACCAAAACTGTTTTGGCAAAGAGAAAATAAAGATATCTACACATATCCCCCCCCCGCCCTAATTATCTGCTTCTCCCCGAACATCCACCTCATATTCCTCAGTTCCCCCTCTCCCCCTTCCCCCCCCCCCACTTTGCCCTCTCTTTCCGCCTCTACTGTGTCCCCCCCCCCCCCCCCCACCCTCCCCCCCCCTTCTCTTTTTCTCCCCCCCTCCCCCTATCTCCGATTTTTCATCCTTCCAAATCTCAAACAACTTCCTCATTGGATACCAATTTTGTTCGAATCAAGAAGTTAATTGCGATTTATTTTACAATCTTACAAAAAAAATCACTTACAGAGACGGGATGAATCATTTATTTATTATTAGGCTGAGAAATTTTTCCCTCCACAGCAATCAATATGTGTGCCCACTAATCCTAGAAAAGACCTCTTTCCGGAACTTTTTATGTAAGTGGGATTCCTTAATTGTTATTTTAGTACCTTCTTTTATATTTTAAAAGGAAGATACTTCTCAACAGGAATAAAATAATATGAATTATATTGTTATATATCTATAGTATATTTTACCTTTGTTATAAATCGAATAAAATTCGTGATTATATTATTGATTAATACTAAATGATTGTTTTCTATTTAAGTCATGTATCACAGCAAGCAGTCCTCTCTAAAAATGTTTTTTGTGTTGTTATTACTTAGTAGCTTTTATCTTATTTATTGGTTGATGTTTTTACAAAAATATTGGTAAAGATATTTGCTCAGTACAATCTCGCGATAAAAGCATACTGAATTTGGCTTTGCACACTAAAAAAGAAATGATCAGTGTTTGTATTGATGAGATTATTAATCACAAAGAAATGCTGAGCGTAGGTTGCAGACGAATTTAATGTGATATCAGCTCTTGTTCTTAACCAAAAAGAAGAAAAAAATGGAATGTATTTTTTGGTTACTCTATCGTCACAATCCCGGTCCTCTCTATATACTATTTCTGTTATAGTTTGGAAATAGTGAAAAATGGAATTTGTTCTGGCAAATTCGTCCGACCACAGGGATTTCAAAAAGGAGATATCACATGCCATATTTAAATTTACTTGTAATGGGTTACAGACAGACCCTTAAAATTTGTTTACAAAGAATTATGCTTTAAACTTGTTCAATTTTGCAACTAAAAACGATGGTTGAAACTCTAGAAAATGTATTGACCCCTTCCCCTAAAGCAGTATCTTATTTAATAAGTTAAATTCTTATCTTGCATCATTTGATTGGGGTTCTTTATATTGAGCAAGGTCAATGTTGACCTTGCCGTTGAGCAATCCTACGATATAATGTTACCATGGTATTAGCCTGATAGTTGCCTATAAAGCGTTTTAAAAGTTCACATCGCGAGTTACAACCATTTAACGATCCAAAAGAAGGTTGCTCATAAACGTTTTAAGGAAACTGGTTCTACGGCTGACTATGACATTTTTGCTGCTCATTCGGGCAAAACGTTTTGGTTGAAAACGGCATCTCATTCAATCCCAGATTGTTTTGGAAAACATGTGAATAATAACTGAAACCGTCTCAGGGTTATATACCAACACTCCCTGTGCTACCATGATAGAATAAGCAATTAAAATGCAGAATATGTGAATCTTTTCGCTGACTTTTTTGGGAATGTTTAGTCGGAGTCAGGCTACTATTCCCTGGCTATCTATTAGTGACATAGTTGAATGCACTAACTTAAAATGTCAACTTAATATCAGTCAGTTTGTCTGAGGTCTATGAGGGGATAGATAATCTTAAAAAATACATTCTCAGTTGGCCCAGATGCAATACCTGCGAGAGTATTGAAGGCTTGCATATGCCTCTATTGTAACCCTCTAAAATTAATTTTTTAATTTATCTCTGTGCTCCAGTACATTCCCTATGTACTGGGAAAAACTCATTTGTTTATCCCTATTCATAAGTCCGGTGATAGGAGTAATATATCTAACTACAGGGGCGTGTGCATTCAATCCGCAATACCCAAATTGTTCGACAGTCTAGTTGCGGGATTTTTGTTCATGGAGCTGTAATAGCATAATAATTGACGAGTCAGCATGGTTTTAGACCTGGTCGGTCAACTGTTACAAACCTGCTTGCATATCATAGAATTGTCTGTTGAGCGCCGTTGGGAATCGCCAGTGTGTTTGATAGTGTATATACTGACTTTTCGAAGGCGTTCGACAGAGTTATATCATACGCTCTTGTTAGGCAAGTTGCGGAAAATAGGACTAAGTAGTGAGTCCTTGGGTGGATTGGCAGGTTTCTGGAGGTCGTATACAGTGTGTCCCGTATTAATAACTGTATGTCTAAAGAAATAAAAGTTCTTTCAGGTGCTGCCCTCAGGGGTCTTACTGTGTTCCTTTTTTCTGTTTCTACTTTTTTGTTAATCTGCATCATCGGCAAGTTTTATACCAAACATTCTAAATTCCTCATGCTTCAAGATGATCTAAAAATGTTTAAAACGGTTAACAACGTTGCAAGATTGTCACTCTCTTCAAGGAAGGAATGTTCATGGCCTCTATAGCTGGAGTACCCCTGAATGAGTTGAACTTGAATATTAAGAAGTGTGTTAGCATTTAGTTTTTGTAGAGCTAGACGGAACTTTACTTTTTGAGTATAACATTAATGGCAGCAAGCTGAGGCATGTT
>JAHKBH010003901.1:0-11235 GCA_019049505.1 Pachyrhynchus sulphureomaculatus
TTTACACTTATTTTCATTACATTTCTTTATTGGAAAGATTTTGACGAAATAATTCGAGAAAAAACTCAGAAATGAGCTGTATACCGCGTCCACAGTACCAGCATCATAAACAGTAGAGCAGTCAATGCCCTTCAATTCCCGCCTAAAGGGCAGAACCTTGTTCCTCGGAAAAAAAACCCTCATAAATGTAAATGTGGGTTCATTTATAACACTATTTAGGTCGCTAAGAACAATTATCTGTGCATAATGGTCAGAGAGCGCCGAATTCAAAACATAAGCTGAGAGAACATGCTCAGAACTACAAAATATGTTATCCAAATATATATATATATATATATATATATATATATATATATATAATATATATATATATATATATTTATATATATATATTATTTATATATATTTATATATATTTATATATATTTATTTATATATATTTATTTATATATATATTATAATATATATATATATATATATATATATATAATATATATATATAATATATATATATATAATAAGAAAGAGGAAGGACAGTAACAGGGCACTGGCAACAAACAATCCTAAGTTTAACTACTGGGGAAACGCCCTTATAAGAAGAGATGAGCAATCAAAGATCTAAAGGCTCTAGTATCTGCTTTTTATTTTTATTATCGAGCTTTCGCTGCCTAATGGTAGCTTCTTCTGGATTCGATGTAGTTTCACTGTTTACTAACATTTCTCTAGATCTTATTATATCAATATTAAATGAACATTTCACATTAATAGAAGAAAATATGTAATATTCCTAAAGACCAGTTTCTACTAATCATTACTTTTTTTATACGAAAATGCATTTTTTTTTCCTTCAATAGTACATTCTACAGACAAAAAATTGGCGTCCCAATGGGAAGTGCTATTTTCACCAATCCTGGCCGAAATTGTTATGAATAAACTTCTTTATTTTGTTATTTCAAGGGTTGAATTTGAATTTCCCCTTCTTTTTCAATATGTAGATGACTTGTTAGTCGCTTTAAACCGGCCGGAAGTGTACAGGACACTCTTAACATTTACAATTCTTTCAATCATAAATTAGTATTTACTGTTGAGGAGGAGACTGACGGTGCTGTTCCGTTTCTGGATACTAGGGTTGTACGCTCAGAAAATAATACAGTCAAACTGGACTGGTATAGGAAAAAAGCAAGTTCTGGTAGATATATCCCATTCCATTCTTATCACCCTATGAAACAGAAACTGAACATCATCAGAGGACTAAAGAACAGAATAGATAAGATTTGCCACTCCTCATTTAAAGAAAAAAACGTAAAAACTGTTGGAAAACATTTTGTTGGACAATTACTATCCTAAAGCTCTAATAAAAAAGAATTTTCAAAGACCCCCCCTTCAAATTAATCCAACTGTCACCACTAATGTCGATATTAAAGTAGGAAAGTTACAATACATTGAAGGCCTTTCCCAGTCCTTGTCTTCTCTTTTTAAAAATACAAACATTAAAATTGCTAATTACAACATAAAAAGAATGAATTGTTTTTATACCAATTTAAAAGATAAAACCGATACTTTACAAAGATCTAATATAATCTATGGCATTCCCTGTCAATGTGGTTTGGTCTACGTTGGACAAACTTCACAAAAGCTCTCTAAAAGATTAGCGCTACACAAAAGTGATAGTAAACACAAACCTAACGCAACTAGCTTGAGCTTACACGTAAATAATACAGATCACAGAGTACAATATAACAACAGCTTCATTTTGGATGTTGAGACTAATTATTTTCAGAAGAAGTTTCTTGGAAATGTGTTACATAAAAACCTGTAAAAATAATCTCAATCACAAAAAAGACATAGAAGGATTGAGCTCCATTTATATTTATTTAGTAACACAAAACTATACCACCAAACCAATAAAAAGAACGATCTTTATGAAAAAATTAGTTTCTAGTAAAGTTGACGTTTCTTTTTTTTTCTCTTTCTGTCATTTTTGCTATTTATTATCAGTTACTTTTCTATATCTTCTTGTTAAAATTAAATAATTAAAAAAATTAAATATGACAAATAATAAATAATGTCCAGTATTAATTTTCTCTTTCAAATTTTTAAATTAGTCTATGAATCTCTTGAGTATAAAATTAAAGAATTAATATAATTAATAATAAATAACTCATCGAAGAGTAACATTCATCAAATTTAAGTCCCCTCCTTTTTTATAAAATTAAAACTAAAAAATAATTATCATTAATAATTAATAATTTATCTAAAATTAGCATCCACCTAAAAAATTTACCACATCCCTAACTTCAATGCTTTTTATGGTTTTTTTGTCGACTTGATGACGACATAGACTACCAACAATATCCGGTTCGGACTTAAATATCACTAAATAGTTATTAAACTCGACGTCAAAAATTTTAAAATGGAGTACCATTTCAACATCATGGTGTTTCTTGCAGTTATATTTCGGTCTTCAAAAAGTGTTTTTAACTAATATTTATTGACAAAGTTTTATTTTTAATATTTGTCTAACTCTCTAAATGTCTTTTAATCATGTTTGTGTAATCATTCATACTACCTGGCCAACAAAAATGCAAATTTCATTGTCTTCACCAGAGATGAACTAACTACTGACATTTTTGTAAGTAATTTTCACATACAGTCGTACAATTCATTTAATCACATTTTAAAAAACAAACGTTTTGGTTTATTTTCTGTACCTGGTTTGCATTTTTAGAATCCAAAAGAAGCTACCATTAGGCAGCGAAAGCTCGATAATAAAAATAAAAAGCAGATACTAGAGCCTTTAGATCTTTGACTGCTCATCTCTTCTCCTTATAAGGGCGTTTCCCAGTAGTTAAACTTAGGATTATATATATATAATATATATATATATATATATATATATATATATATATATATATATATATATATATATATATATATATATATATATATATATATATATATATATATATATATACTGTGAGCTCATTTCGATTTCTCATCTCAGAGAAAACCCCTTAGCACCGAATCTTGTACAAATCGTACAATTATTAAGAAAGCTACTTAAGGAAAACTAAAATAAAAGTTTAATTTTGACACCCTGTAACTTAAAAATTACGAATTTTTGAATAAGGTAAGTTGGGTTAACTAGTATGTTTGGGATCACTGTCCTTTGGAAAATGTATCTCTGACACTTTCTCTTAAATTGTCTCTCAAAATGTTCAGATAAACATGCTGATCCATGGCATCATAAGCAAAATATAAATTTTCCAACCTCTCCAGCGGACATGCATCCCCAAAGCAGAACACTGCCACCTCCTTATCTTGCCGTGGAACAAATGTTTTTAATATCGAATGCGGTATCCTTCTTTCGCCAAACATTAGAACTGCCATAAGATCCAAAAATGTTAATTTTAGTTTTATTACTAAAGATTACGGATTCTCAAAATTCAGGAGGTTTAGTAACGTATTCCCTAGCAAAAGCTAACCGCTTTTTGCTATTAGCTTCCGAAATTAACGGCTTCTTTCTGGCTGCACACCCCTTATGGCCTGCCCTGTGTAAACACTTTCTCACTGTTTGTGAACAAACATTTTACGAAAATAGTTCCCGTACTTCTTCTTTTAATTTTGGTGCACTTTTCTTGGGATCTATAATTATTTGTCTAACATTACTGGCCTCTTCACGTGGAATCATTTCTTGGGACGACCGGAGCGTGGTCGAATTTAATGGGAAACCCGTTAATTTATACTGGTTTACAATGTACTGAACAGTAGTATGTGACTTTTTAACAATTTTTTCCTATATTTCTGCACGATTTTCCATCTTTCGACAAATCATTTATGATCTTTGGACCTGGAAATGGAATTTCACAACTTCTCTCGTTTTTTTTACTACTTTGAAAACCCGCTGCAAAATTACTAGCAACAAGTAACAGATTTAAAGTTGGCCGAAATTTTTATTTGTTTTTTTGGTTTTTAGCGACCAACCAACTCGATAAAATGCAGCAGATTATAACGTGTTTTTTTTCAAGTTTCAGTTCTTGAGTGTATGGAGACTTTTTTAACATTAAATTTGTTTTCATTTTTATAACAATGATGTAAGTTTTAAATAAAATGTTCCGTAGTTGTTTATTAATACTAATCCTCGTTGGTTAAGTTTTCAAATATTAATTTAAACATGTTTTCTCATAGTTCCAATTAATTAGTTAAACATAACAGAAAAATAGTATAGAAAGCAGGTGGTGTATGGAGACTTTTTGGATTGACTGTATTTGTTTTCTGGCCAGGTTTTAGTATATATTTTGTTACATTAGGTAACATAAGGAATAAGCAGTGACGATAATATTGACACAAGTCGGAAGCCGCTAGCAAAAAAAAACCTAAACAATAACTCTGTAGTTCACGCGAGCGTAGCCGCCGGCACAGCTAGTACCATATAAATTATCAAAGGTAACGCATTCATGAATTTTCATTCAATTTGCACCTTGTGGAGAATATTTCCGATTTTTTTTTCGAAATTTTTTGATACTCTTAGAAATAGGGTGGGGAACAGTCATTTTTGGCAATTTTTGAAAAATATTATAAAAAAAAGTTTGCGCGAGTACTACATTATATATATTTTTGAACTCGTGTTTTCACAAGCTTTCATTTGATACCCCATTTGATGATCTTAAAAATTTGTTTACACTTTCCGATTTTTTACCGCCTAAATTTAAGTCAAAATTTAACTTTTAAAACTACACGCCTGTCATTAGGCCATCAATTCCCATATTTGTGACAAATTTCAACTTTACATGTCAAATAGTTTCAGCGAAAAACGGCTGCGACAGACACACAGACACGTGATTCCATAAGCGTGTCGTTTTCAGTGTAGGTACGGAATACTAAAAACTTATTTTTTTCGCTTTAATAATAAAAAATGGAAAACACCATGGTTCACTAAAGAAATCAACGAGAAATGCCGTGAAAAGAAAGAAAGCTATCTAGAGTACAGGTCGATCAGGACAGATGGAGCGTAGCAAAGATATACGAGGTTGGTTTGAAAAGTCCGTGCAAAAATAAAAACTACTTATGTGTTTGGGGTAAACCTTTTTTATTTTTCGACATAGTCTCCTTTTAGGCTTATACACTTCGTCCAACGATGTTCTAGTTTGTTGTTCCCTTCCGAATAATAGGATTTTGTACAAGTCTGCAAAATAGTGTCTGCAATCACCTCCTCGTTTGAATAAAATCTTTGTCCCGCCAGCAATTTCTTCAAATTGATGAACAAATAGTAGTCCGAGGGAGCCAAGTCTGGAGAATAGGGGGGATGTGAAACGAGTTGGAATCCTATTTCCATTAATTTTGCTACCACAAACTGCTGAGGTGTGTGCTGGTGCGTTGTCGTGATGGAAAAGGACTTTCTTGTGGGCCAATCGCGGGCGTTTTTCTTGCAGCTCGGTTTTCAAAACGGTCCAATAACGATGAATAATATTCACTGTGAAAAGTTGTAATAACCCTTTTACCCTTTTCCAGATAGCCGATGAGGATTATCCCTTGCGAATCCCAAAAGATAGTCGCCATAACCTTTCCGGCCGAAGGAACGGTCTTCGCCTTTTTTTGGTGCAGATTCCCCCTTGGTAACCCATTGTTTAGATTGTTGTTTGGTCTCAGGAGTATAGTAATGTATCCATGTTTCATCCACAGTGACGAAACGATGCTTAAAGTCCTCCGGATTCTTCTGGAACAGCTGCAAACCATCCTTGTAACACTTCACACGATTCCGTTTTTGGTCAAGCGTGAGCAATCGCGGCACCCATCTTGCGGATAGCTTTCTCATGTCCAAATGTTTATGCAAAATATTATGTACCCGTTCAGTCGAGATGGCCCACAGCACTAGCAATCTCACGCACCTTAACTCTTCTGTCATCTATCACCATATCATGGATTTGATCAATGATTTTCTGGAGTCGTAACCTCCACAGGCCGTCCAGAACGTTCAGCGTCACTTGTGCCCATATGGCCAGTCCGAAAATTTTGAAACCACTTATAAACTGTTCTAATCGAAGGTGCAGAGTCACCATAATGTTTATCAAGCTTCTCTTTAGTCTCCTGAGGCGTTTTGCCTTTCATAAAGTAATGTTTAATCACCACACGAAATTCTATTTTCGTCCATTTCTTGAAAATCACTCGACTTCCTTGATTCACACGAATGCCAAACACAAAGAAACAGACCAATATGGTTGAAACTTGGTGTGCGTTCATTCAAGAGATGCTACTAACTAAACATAACCTCGATACGCGCCGGTGGTGCCATCCCTCGGACTTTGCACGGACTTTTCAAACCAGCCTCGTAAAAGAATACGAACAGAAACCCACGAATTAGTAGGAACAAAAATGAGGCTAATTTTGTTGTCTGCAATGAAATGAATCATTAAGAATATATCTATCTGTTACTGTGTGTATATTCCTAATGATTCATTTCATTATATACGAGTATTATTATTATCATATTCCTAATGATTTATTTCATTGCAAACAACACAAATTAGCCCCATTACATTTTTTTAGTTCATCGTTTGGTCACTTTTCCTCTGAATAGGGTAAAACTTTAATAACGGAAGGAATCGTATTAGAAATATAACTAGAGTTTAATGGTTACGACGATGACTTAGTAAACAAGCTAATAAATAGACATAAGTTCAGGTTAAATATTCAGAATTCCACCTTTTTTACACGCGAAGAAAATAACACCAAGTATGTCTCCATACCATATAATCCGAAATATAGCAAGGGACTCAATAAAGTATTTAATAAGGTAGGCCTCACCTTAGTCTATAAGTCATCAGACAATCTGAGGAATATCTTAGGAAATCCCAAAGATAAGATTCCTAATTGTGAGAAAAGTGGAATTTATGAAATTAGTTGTAATGATTGTGACAAAAAGTATGTTGGGCAAACTAAAAGGTCAATTAAAACACGATTTAAAAAACATTTAGCACACTTAAAATACAGTAGAACAGAAAAGTATAACATTGCCAAACATGCCCTTGAAGCTGATCATATTGTAATATTAGATAATTTAAGATTAATTAAAAATGCCTTATAGTCCCCTCTACTGGTTACTTGACCGGAACTGATGGGCCTTGCCTGTTCCATTAGTTCCGCCTGAGTAATTCAAGGGTTAGGATAAGTATAAATAGGGTAGATTTTGTAGTTTAGCTTTAGTCAATCATCGCTCCTGATGAAGCTAACATGGTTAACGAAACGCGCGTCGAGTGCAAAAATAAAGTGTTTGGTGTAGTGGTGATATATACTGGGTAGTGTCATCATGCCAAAGATTCCACATTCCCAACTTAGACAAGACAATAATAATAGCAAAAAAGCCGATTAGGTGCAAGTTGGTGGTGGAAGATAAAGCAACAGAACAGGTGATGAAGGTCGATTACCGGGGCAACAAAATATCTATTATCGGAAAAATCGAGGAAGAAGTAAAATAACAAGTCAACAAGACTAACAGGATAGCGGGATGCCTCAATGATACCATATTTAGAAATAAATTCCTCTCCGTTGAGACCAAAACAAGAATATACAACACCGTGATATGACCAGTAATGACTTACACATCTGAAATAAGACCCGATACAAATATAACACAGAGGATGCTGGAATTAACTGAAATGAGAATACAAGACACTGAGGGATAGACAAACGAAGCGAATACATAAGACGCACATCTAATATAGAAAATATCAACCAGTGGATAAGGGGAAGAAAAAATGAAATGGGATCAACACATAGGAAGACTGGTAAACAACAGAGACAAATCGCCGAATGGAAGAAGATCAATGGGACGTCCACGAAAGAGATAAAGCGTCGATATATAGACCAGAGAACAAAGAAAACAGGCAATAGTTCCTAGCTATAAGTCGGAAGAAGAATAATAAAATTAATTTATTAAATACTAGTAGTGCCCGCGCCTCCGCTCGCGTGGACTTGATTCACTACTATCTATACTACTATATTATAGATATCCTTTGCTACATGATAATGTTCCATATTTAGTGGTTTAGGCAGTGTATTGCAAGAGAACGTGCTAGCGGCAAACTTTTTTCCGATTTGATTCACCATATCGTCATTGCTTATTCCTCATGTTACCTAACGTTATAAAATATAGCATATAACCTGATTAGAGAACATATGTATGTTTAAAAAAAAAACACGTAAATCGGATAAGTGGTTTTCCATATATATATATATATATATATATATATATATATATATATATATATATATATAAAATGCAATGTCTCTCTGTCTATCCATTAGTGCGTTTATCAAGCGAGAACCACTTATCCGATTTACGTGTCTTTTTTTAAATTCATACATATATTCTTTCGCCAGGTTATATAATAATAATACGAATCTATATCTATAATATATAAAATGCAACGTCTCTCTGTCTGTCCGTTAGTGCGTTTATCCCTCAAAAAAAAAAAAAAACCAAAAACGTGATTTTTTAAATTCACTTATGTTCTCTGACCAGGTTATAGACATATATTTTATTACATCTATAAATATATAAAATAACGTATCTCTGTCTGTCTATCTGTCCGTTAGTGCGCTTATCACTGAAGAATCACTTATCCGATCTACGCCCTTTTTTTTTAAATATACATATGTTCTCTAGTCAGGTTATAGGCTATATTTTATTCCGATAGGTAGCATAAGGAATGAGCAGTGAGGATAAGAGTGAACGAAGTCGGAAAAAAGTTTGTCGCTAGCGCGTTCTCTAATACACACCCTAAACCATTAAATATGGAACAATATTATGTAGCAGAGAATATATATAATATATATAAAATGCAATGTCTGTCTGTCTGTCCATTAGTACGTTTATCACGCGAGAACCACTTATCCGATTTACGTGACTTTTTTTAAATTCATACATATATTCTATGACCAGGTATATTATAATAATCTATATCTATATAATATATATAAAATGCAACGTCTCTCTGTCTGTCTGTCTATCAGTTAGTGCGCTTATCACTGGAAAACCTACTTATCCGATTTACGTGTTTTTTTTTTTTTTTTAAACATATGTATGTTCTCTAATCAGGTTATAGGCTATATTTTATAACGTTAGGTAACATGAGGAATAAGCAGTGACGATAATGGTGAATCAAATCGGAAAAAAGTTTGCCGCTAGCACGTTTCTTGCAATACACTGCCTAAACCACTAAATATGGAACAATGTCATGTAGCAAAGGATATCTATAATATAGTAGTATAGATAGTAGTGAATCAAGTCCACACGAGCGGAGACGCGGGCACTACTAGTATTTAATAAATTAATTTTATTATTCTTCTTCCGACTTATAGCTAGGAACTATTGCCTGTTTTCTTTGTTCTCTGGTCTATATATCGACGCTTTATCTCTTTCGTGGACGTCCCATTGATCTTCTTCCATTCGGCGATTTGTCTCTGTTGTTTACCAGTCTTCCTATGTGTTGATCCCATTTCATTTTTTCTTCCCCTTTACCCACTGGTTGATATTTTCTATATTAGATGTGCGTCTTATGTATTCGCTTCGTTCTCTATCCCTCAGTGGTCTTGTATTTCTCATTTCAGTTAATTCCAGCATCCTCTGTGTTATATTTGTATCGGGTCTTATTTCATGTAAGTCATTACTGGTCATATCACGGTGTTGTATATTCTTGTTTTGGTCTCAACGGAGAGGAATTTTATTTCTAAATATGGTATCATTGAGGCATCCCGCTATCCTGTTAGTCTTGTTTGATTTGTTATTTTACTTCTTCCTCGATTTTTTTCCGATAATAAATATTTTGTTGCCCGGTAATCGACCTTCATCACCTGTTCTGTTGCTTTATCTTCCACCACCAACTTGCACCTAATCGGCTTTTTTGCTATTATTATTGTCTTGTCTAAGTTGGGAATGTGGAATCTTTGGCATGATGACACTACCCAGTATATATCACCACTACACCAAACACTTTATTTTTGCACTCGACGCGCGTTTCGTTAACCATGTTAGCTTCATCAGGAGCGATGATTGACTAAAGCTAAACTACAAATCTACCCTATTTATACTTATCCTAACCCTTGAATTACTCAGGCGGAACTAATGGCATAGGCAAGGCCCATCAGTTCCGGTCAAGTAACCAGTAGAGGGGACTATAAGGCATTTTTAATTAATCTTAAATTATCTAATATTACAATATGATCAGCTTCAAGGGCATGTTTGGCAATGCTAGACTTTTCTGTTCTACTGTATTTTAAGTGTGCTAAATGTTCTTTAAATCGTGTTTTAATTGACCTTTTAGTTTGCCCAACATACTTTTTGTCACAATCATTACAACTAATTTCATAAATTCCACTTTTCTCACAATTAGGAATCTTATCTTTGGGATTTCCTAAGATATTCCTCAGATTGTCTGATGGCTTATAGACTAAGGTAAGGCCTACCTTATTAAATACCTTATTGAGTCCCTTGCTATATTTCGGATTATATGGTATGGAGACATACTTGGTGTTATTTTCTTCGCGTGTAAAAAAAGGTGGAATTCTGAATATTTAACCTAAACTTATGTCTATTTATTAGCTTGTTTACTAAGTCATCGTCGTAACCATTAACTCTAGTTATATTTCTAATACGATTCCTTCGTTATTAAAGTTTACCCTATTCAGAGGAAAAGTGACAAACGATGAACTAAAAAATGTAATGGGGCTAATTTGTGTTGTTTGCAATGAAATAAATTATTAGGAATATGATAATAATAATACTCGTATATATAATGAAAATGAATCATTAGGAATATACACACAGTAACAGATAGATATATTCCTAATGATTCATTTTCATTGCAGACAACACAAATTAGCCTCATTTTTGTTCCTACTAATTCGTGGGTTTCTGTTCGTATTCTTTTATATCTTTGCTACGCTCCATCTGTCCTGATCGACCTGTACTCTAGATAGCTTTCTTTCTTTTCACGGCATTTCTCGTTAATTTCTTCAGTGAACCATGGTGTTTTCCATTTTTTTATTATTAAAGCGAAAAAATAAGTTTTTAGTATTCCGTACCTACACTGAAAACGACACGCTTATGGAAACACGTGTCTGTGTGTCTGTCGCAGCCGTTTTTTTTTCGCCGAAACTATTTGACATGTAAAGTTGAAATTTGTCGCAAATATGGGAATTGATGGCCTAATGACAGGCGTGTAGTTTTAAAAGTTA
>JAHKBH010003902.1:0-11228 GCA_019049505.1 Pachyrhynchus sulphureomaculatus
GACTCCCATTCCACTACATTTTTGCTTCCATTTTTTAATGTTTGTTCGAGGTATATTTTGAATGTGTTGGGGATGTAGGCATCCTTGTAATAGGCCTTTTGATGTTTGGAGTCTCTTCCCTATTTTATATCCTATTTTTATGTTCACTGTGTTGTTTCTTTTGTTATGCTTTGGCCTCATTTTTTTGTTTTTATAGTTTGTGCATTTTCTGCGGTCCCTTTTTAATTAGATATACTATATAGGTTTTTAACCATTCCTCTGGCATCTTTCCTCCATTTATCGCTCTGTGGAACATGTTTCTCAGCATTCGATGTAATTTATTAGACCCGTACTTATCATTTCATTACCTACCATCAAGACTGCAGATTATTTATTTTGAGTGTTTTTATTGTCTTCTTTACTTCTTCATAGCTTAGTTCTATCTCTTTTTTTTCCTTATTCTGTTCTTCTTCAGGGTTCTCTTCCTGGAATTCTTGTCTGTCTTCTGTTAGCAGCTTTTATAATATTCTTCCACTCGCTTTCTAGCATATACTCTATATATACATCTTCTCTCTATTGTTGGTCCTTCCTAGACTTAACAATTAGTAAAACCATGAAAAAAACATGAATTTGCAATATATCACAAATCTTGTCATATAGATACACAATTCACAATAGTTCTCACCACCCTAACCATCATAAACTCGCATCATCGATCATATATCTATACATAGGCTAACTAATATCCCCTTTCAGAGGACAATTTTACTAAAGAATTAAACCACATAAAACAGTAGCCGTTAACAACGGTTATTCGGTTACTTTAATCAAACATCGTTAGGAAAAAACTTAGAAACAAGGCATTTCAGAATATACCCACGTTTTAAGGCAGAAAAACCACATTTAATTGAGTATCAAAACGTAGATCTGAAGAAGCTGCATCGAAAGCGAAACGCGTCATCGCAATTTAAATAAAACCAGTGGAAATTGATTTAAAACAGTCTTTTATTATATATTTATAATGAATTTCCATCAAGTAGAAGCTACAACCATCCAAAATCTTGGGATATATACAATAGTTGTCTTATTTGCTTCGTTTCTTTTCATGTTGGTTATTGTTCTCCACACCTGTGTTGGCTATGAACCACCTAGTAAGCTTTCCATTTGATACATTTTTGTTCCCAAAGCTCGTTTTTCCCGGCTTTATTAATCTTCTTATTTCTCTGTAGGCTATCTCTATTCTCTTGTGATTCGTTAGCTAATCAATTTCTTGTGCAATTTATAATATTTATGAATCAGTAAAATCATGGGAAATAATCAAGAAATCGCTCAGATAGAGCGATAAAGAAATCAAGAACCACAATTTAAAAAAAAAAGTTATTGAGATACTTGAAAATTGCGGCCAGAAATGAATTTGGTTAAAAATTACGTATCGTCCCCATTGTGCGATTGTAAACAAATTACAAAACATCTTAGTAACATTACTGTTCCCTATTAAGCAAGTGAAATATAGTAGATATATTTGACTAATTAACGATTTTATGAATTTAAATACTTGCTTAATGATGAAATAACTCCAGCCCGTAACAAATATAACACTAAATCTTACGGAACAAATCTATAATTCGAATAATTATTACCTTTTAAAACTGTTTTATTAAAAGAAAGGGTCTTTAATAAATAGTTTAAATGGGAAAATTCATACTCTTCTTCATCTCAGTTATAGAGCTCTAAAGTTTTCCGAAGAAGCTCACGGGTACATGGAAGATTCTGAGAACAAGGACAAGTTCTTAAAAGGATTTCTAAATAGTTTGAAGCCCTTTTTAGTTACAATTACCAAGCATTTGTGTAAACGCTTCAAGCCCACGTGAATACTCCAAGTACTTAAAACCATTGAAAGCTCTGTGCAATGACTTGGTGCTTGCACGTCAATTACTTTTAAAATTAATTGGCAAGTTTACGCCCTGTAATAAAATGAAGCAATTGGAGCTCGAAAATACTAACACTTTGAATGAGGGGGCCTATAGTTAAGTGCCTGGACTTTTTAACTTCCCTTGTAAGGGCAAGTGGAGAAGATATCACCCTCCGAGTTTTTGCATTTCTTCTCCAAGATGTTCGCGTTTCTGCACGTTTTAGGATTCCTAGATCACAGAAAAACATAGTTTCCATATGACGTTGGTTGGTCGATTTTGAGCACGATAACGTCCAAACGAAATGAGTTAGCGACTTCACGTATAATATTGACGTTAGAATAGAACCGATAGTTTTTGAACGATATCGCTTTATAGGATTGGAGAACATCACCCTTCGGAATGATTTGTCAATGGACTGTGATTCCCATCGAGTACAATTTACAACGATTTAAGATCAACGTGAATAGCTCTTGTCGCATACGTGTCGCTTCTATAGCGCTCTTTAGGGATTTTCCTGCATTACGAGTGCTATGCCCATAAAAAATTTATTATTTATATACTACATATTGCTGAAATTTAATTTTTTAGCTCTTAATGTTATTTTATTGTTAGAAATACCTAAAGCAATAAAAATATTTTGTTACATTTTTTTGTGTGGCAAACAAGTTATATTGTATTAAATAACAGGCTAAGTGCAAGTCGGACCTTGCGCCAATTAGTGTTCCGTACAGCGCAGAATTTTTAAAAAAGTGGGATTTTTTTTATACGGAATTTTATTCGCTATACTTCTAAGAAATTCTATTAAAAAAAAAAAATTAAGAAAAAAAAATAAATTTTTTTTTCCCCCCGTTCCATAAGTAAAGTTACATTTAAATTGGGCCTGGCGTCGGATTGGGACCCGTTACCTGACCCAATGCACTTGTCTACCAATATTAACTCGGGAAAGATTTTATTATTTTTTAACTTTTTTTTTGAAAATCTTAATAATTTTCTTTTTCTACAAAAACAGTTTTTTTTCATAAATAACACAGCCACACAAAAAAATGAGGTTCATTACCACAAACCAAAATACATGGATTCCCCCCCTTAGTGTATCCTTTCAATGGCTGAATTTCGGAATTCGATAGTTATAAAAGGATTTCTCGTGGGGGTTTATTTTTGTTTTTGGTCAAAAACGTCCCTTGAAATGGGATAAAACTACAGTTAATAATGTACTTTCTCTTAATGAACCTGTGAAAAATAGTAGATAGTTTTATTGTCTAGAGAAGAGTAATACACCATTCAAACGACACCATGCGACTTCTATTTATATTAAACGGGAAAATCCCACCCTAACAGGGGGTGAAAAGAAATACCCCTAAAAAACTCAAATAAACGCACGTGAAGTAAAAATAAACCATAGTGCGTCATTCCTTTGCCATATCGACCACTTTTGAACCCCCGACCCGCTGATTCGATTTGGCTGAAAGTTTTTTTATCTTTTTCTTCTCTACGCCTATGAAAAACGGTTTTTCTCAGAATTTTTTCAAAATTTTTCGTTTATTTTTTTACCCACCTAACAAAAAAATTTATGATTTTTTTCAAAAAAATGGCTCTCTCTTTTTTTTTCAAATTGCCATAACTATGTGTCTAAAAAAAATAAATGGCCGTTTCGACACGATGTTTTTTTTTTTTCAAAATTTTCGGGATTAAATGTACTTTTAAAAAAATTACAATACAAAAAAATTTTTAGATAATAAAATCTATGAAATTTTTGCCTTTTTTTGAGAAAAACCGTCTCAATTTTTTGATGTTCCACATGCATTTTTTATTATATTTTTTTTTTCTTAAACAAAAAACTTCAATCAATTCTGCAGTTTATCTTCGCCAAATCCCACAGTGGGCCGAATATTTTTCTATTTTTTTTTAATTGAAAAAAATAAAATTCAGTTTTTCACAATTTTAAATTTTTTTTTTTTTGAAACTTTTTTATATATTTTATAAGATTAAATTGTCCTTTTTCAAACAAACGTGATACTCATCTCTCACACTTTCAATAAACACATGAAAACACATGGACAGATAACATAGGTTATGTTTTGGATCTCAATATAATGTGGGTGGTAGGCTTATGAATTTAGAATAGATTCATCAGTGGATCTAAAATGAATTGGCAGTTGGTAAGTCTCGTGATGGTCATGCCCTAACTTATCGATCTAATTAATGTGCTGAATTTGAATACTATTTATGTAAGATTTAAAATTATTATATTATTGCTTAGGAAATTAATCTTTATAATTGTGAATACACCAAATTATAGTGAACAAAATTAGAAAAAATTCATAAGAAAAATGAAATAAAGTATTTGTAGAATTAGTATTACAAACCAGTGAATGTTAATTGTTATCTCAAACGTAGAATCCCAGTCAATAGTTGTAAGTTTAGACTACAAATTAAGTATACTATACGTGAAATGAATATGCTTATCATTATATAAACAAAGTTTCTAAAAAAAATGAAAAAATTGTGAAAAACTGCATTTTTTTTTTTTTAATTTAATAAAAAAAAATAGAAAAAAAAATTCGGCCCACTCTGGAATTGGCGGAGAATAACGCTGCAGAATTGATCGAAGTTTTTTAAAAAAAAAAATAATAAAAAAATGGCGAAGCTTCAAAAAAAAATTGTCGGTTTTCCCTCAAAAAAGGCAAAAATTTCATAGATTTTCATTATCTAAACTTTTTTTTGTATTTTCTTCCTTTCTTTAAAAAGCAAATTTAATTACGAAAATTTTGAAAAAAAAAAAAACGTCTCGATCGGGCCAATTTTTGACGAAAGTTATCGGCAATTTGAAAAAAAAGAGCCATTTTTTTTGAAAAATTCATAACTTTTTTTTGAGGTGGTAAGAAAAAATTGGAAAAAATTCTGAGAACCGTTTTTTTCATAGGGTAGAAAAAGATAAGAAAGAAAATTTCGCCAAATCGAAAGGGGTCGGGGGTCAAATGTTGGTCGATTTGGCCTGGAATGACCCATGTACAAAGGACAAATACTTGTTGGGGGGTGGCGCCAATAACCATAGAAGTTTGACGCGCCCTTTACCCTTAATATAAAAAAAAACAAACTTGTAGCTCGTAGGAAAAATATCTGAATCTTGTGTGACAACCAGACATTACTCTTAAAGGGTTTAGACTTATCCTTATAAGGTGCAAAACCCCCCCCTCAAACCCCCTACGGAGGTTCTCAGAAGTTTCAATAACGGATTGAAAGAAGTTCAGGCTTTTTATAGTTTTAGGCAGGTGAACAGAATATAGATAGACTCGGCTTGAACTACCGTTACACACCGATAAACTACCCTTAGAGAGTGGTAGAATATACCCTACACTCTAATGATGTACATGGATGTTATTGATATTCGGAGAGGATCAAGTACTTTTATTCATTATGCAAAACATTGAAGAGAGCTAGATCATATTCCTAATAAGGTCGAAAATCATCCATAGTAGGAGGGAACTACTCCCAGGGTTTGATGGATCTTAGAAAAAATTTCAGGCTGTATTTGTCCATTATGTCTGAGACTACTAAAACCTGTATTTTGTTCTAAGAGCTACAAGAATTTGTCGTTTGTACAGGGTGAGTCAACGATAGAGTAAAGTTCATTATCTCATTTGTTTCGGGAATGACGAAAAAATGTTAAATACAGTAGTTTTAGGAAATGTTAAGGCGCACAGTTTAAAAATTATTTTTCAGTTACAGGATACTTCAAAGAAGTGTGGCCGATATAACATGTTTTTTTTTTTTTAAATGGAACATCCTATTTTCTAATTTATTTTTAAATTCTGCGTTAAATTTTATAAAATTTTTTATTAATAATGTTATATACCCCACCCTAGTAGTTTTTCTAATATTTAAATTTAAAAGAAAAAAATATTAGTTTTCAGTTTTGGAAAAAATTGTCAGTAGCGCCAATGTTTCTGAAGCTGGAGTACTCATAATTGGTACGAGCGTTCTATAGAGATAAAAAAAAAGATATATGTAAAGAAATTTGAGTTAGATGCTACGGGATGTTCAAAATAAATTTATGCATTTCGATATTTTAAATTGAAAAATCTCAAATTTTTTTAAATGGCACACCCTGTACATTATTATTTTTTCTGATAGGTTTTTTTTCAGAACCCTCCAACTTTTTATGCTATATACCTATTTCTAATAGTTTTCGATGTATTTGGAATTTTTCAATTTTTATCCTTGTTTTTAATACACTTTCTCTAAACAAAACAAAAATGTAGGTATTGAATCCCCTTACGACACCAGTAGATAGGCATGCGTGCAGAACAATAACGCCCTGCCCTTTATGCTAAGGAAAGTGAAGGAAAATATAGTAAAACAACTAAACATGTATATTCAAGTAAACCGGTACATTTTTGCACATTTATTATGTCATAATAATTAATCAATAGATAAGTTAAACTATATTAAAATTATTATTAATTATTTGTTTATGTTTTCACAATAGCGGAAGTGTATTAAAAACAAGGGTAAAAATTGAAAAATTCAAAATAAATCGAAAACTATTAGAAATAGGTATATGACATACTTAATAAAAGTAGGAGGGTTTGTAAAATCTAACAGAAAAAAAAATATACAGGGTTTTACCGTTAAAAAATTTGAGTTTTTCAATTTAAAATAGTCGAAATGTACAATTTATTTTGAACACCCTGTAGCACCTAACTTAAATTTTCTTATATATATATATATATATTATATATATATATATATATATATATATATATATTTCATATCTATAGAATGCTCGTACCAATTAATGAGTATTCCACCTTCAGAAATAATGGCGCTACTGGCAATTTTTTACAAAACTGAAAACTAGTATTTTTTTTAAAATAATTGAAATAAGAAAAACTACTAGGTTTAGGTATATAATATTATTAATAGAAAAGTTATAAAATTTTACGCAAAATTAAAAATAAATTAAAATTGGATGTTCCATTTAAACAAACATGTTATATCGGTCACACTTTTTTGAAGAACTCTGTATACTCAAAAATAATTTAAAACTATGCACCTTAACATTCCCAAAAACTATTGTATTTAACATTTTTTTCGTCATTCCCGAAACAAATGAGATAATGAACTTTACTATATCGTTGACTCACCCTGTACATCTTATTTGAAACTCACATGAAATATTTGAGTTTTAAGGTACTATTCACCCCCTATAAAAGTGGATTTTCGTTTAATTAATAGAAATAGCTTGTTGTGGTTTGAATGCATATTCTCTTCTCTAGACCATAAAATACCATACCATTTTTCACACTTCATTAAGGGTTATTATATTATTATTATAGTTTTAACCCATTTCAAGGGATATTTTTGGCCTAAAAAAATGACACAACAAATCGTTTTTATTAAATACGGATTGAATTTAGCGTCCGAAAACTGCAGTAGATTCATGTATTTTGCTTCGTGGTAATGATTTTTTTTTTGTGTGGCTGTGTTATTAAAAGTAATGCATTCGTGATAATTTTCGTTCAATCTACACTCTGCGGAAAATATTCCACAATTTTTTCGAAATTTTTTGATCAGTATTTTTCGAGATAAAGGAGGAGCGATTTTTGGCAATTTTTTAAAAAATAACACTGTCAACAAAAAAAAAAAGAAAATTGCTTGTTTCCTGTGATTTTTTTTGTTTCTATCTCAAATTGACGCGTATTTTTTAAATATGGCAACAATTTTTCTCTAACAGCTTTTGTTTTTGAGTTATAGCTAACTACCCTCATTTACTATTTTTACTTAGATTTTCGGTTTTTATTGGGCACTAAAATATATTTTGTTGTTGTTTTATATATGGCTTCGTCAAGAAGATGTTGTGTGCTTAATCCCGATTGTTTTGCTATATTTGTGGTGAATATATATTGCAAAATATCGAAAACCTATATCGGACTTTGTGAAAACTGCGTATCATCAATACTTTAAAATAAAATTGTGTAATCAGACAAGCCATGGGTTCCTCATATTGTATGCCAGAAAGTGTGGTATGTCTACGGTTATGGTCCAGTGGAAAAAGAGATGCAATAATGTTCGTAACACCCATGATTGCGAGAAACCTCGACACCATCATGACGATTGCTACTTCTGTGTTATGAAAATAAACGGAATTAACCCTGGAAATCGAAGTAAGTGGTCATATCCTAACTTATCTTCTGCTCAACGACCCAATTAAAATCACAAGAGGTACAACCCAGCACATCTAAAGCTTCTGATGATCCAAATCTCTGTGAACCCGAACGAAAATACATCAAGTGAAGACTCTGATTCAGACTACAAATGTAGCCTTTCAGAACCTCAACCATTTAATCAAAAGAACTAAATGACTTAGTAAGAGATCTGAACTTACCAAAAGAAGCTTCTGAATTTTAGCATCTCGTTCAAAGAAAAAAATTTGCTTACTCCGGAAACCAACATTACATTTTATCGTATCCGAGAAAAATCTGTTACCCGTATTTTTCTCAAGAGAAGGATTTAGTTTTTGTGTAACGATGTTGGTGGTATTTTGCAGCAGATGGGATTAAAACAGTTACAACCTAGTGATTGGCGTCTTTTCATAGACAGCAGCAAAAGAAGTTTAAAGTGTGTTTTGCTTCATAACCGTAACAAGTACGGATTCTATACCTATTGCACATTCGACGACTTTAAAAGAAGAATACGTAATGTTTCTAAGGTTATGGAAAAAATATAAGTATCAAGACCACAAATGGGTCATTTGTGTTGATCTGAAAATGGTTAACTTTCTTCCTAGGCAAAAAGAAATCTGACGACCATGTCAAGCTTGTTGACTGCATGCTATCGAACTTGCAAGAGCTAGGGTGCAACATGAGCATAAAAATCCACTTCCTGCACTCGCATTTAGACCGATTCCGCAAAATCTGGTGATTTTAGTGAGGAGCAGGGTGAAAGATTTCATCAGGATCTTCGGACAAGGGAAGAGCGTTATCAGGGGCGGTGGGACTCACATATGATGGCAGGCTACTGCTGGAGTTTGCAACGAGATCTACCTAAAGTCGTTCATTCAAGGAAATCTTATAAAATCATTTGCTAGTGTTCAATAGAAATTTGTTAACATAATGTATTATTTTTTTGTATTTTTTTTGGCAAAATAATAAAACGTATATGTCAAAAGGTAAAGCTGTAGCAATCTCCCAGTATTTTTTTCATAGTCAGGGCCATAGAAATACCCAATAACAGAAAAAAAATAAAGGAAACAAGACTTGTGTTGACCATGTAATACAAAGAAAAGTGTGCGCAAGTATTACTTATACATATATTTTTGAACTCGTATTTTTACAATACTTCATTTGACACACACTTTCGATGAGATGGTAAAAAAAATTTTTTTTTTCGCTTCCGATTTTACCCTAAAACTAAGAGCTTAAGTCTAATTTTACCTTTTAAACTACACGGCTCTGATGAATATCATCAATTCCTATATTAGTACCAAATTTCAACTTTCTATGTCAAATAGTTTCGGAAAAAATCAGGTGTGACAGACGGGCAAATAGACGGACAGACGTACAGATAGACACTGAAGTGATCTTATAAGTGTTCTGTACGGAACACTAAATATTACTGTTTAAAATTTTGATCCAATAGAGTTCAAATATTGTCCTAAAACTTATAAAAATAAAACTGCTACTTACCAAAAATAGTTCGCGTAGTTAAATATGTATTATTTAAAGGTCCGAAACGTTATAAAATAAAATAGATAATAACCAACCGCTGTTACCGTAACTCGCGTCTAAATGAAGAATTTGCTACAGTAACCAAAAAGACGAATTTTACGAAAACAGAATATAGGTTCGAGACTAGTCGACTGACGCTCGATTACGTCCAGACAAAACTGGTAATTGTGTACCCTGGTACTAATACCCTAGTATTTTACTATAAGCGGTACCGCTTTGAAAAACTCCTAGTTGATAGGTACTGCTCGACAAGTACAATTTTTACTTTCGGTTTCACACGGTGGGGAATAATGAATGAAGGCCCACTATGGTGACGATGGTGAACAAGTTTGCTAACAATGGAAATTTGTTTACTTTTCATTTAATGATTTATGATGGATGGTTATAACTAGTTTTAATAGATCTTTAATAGATCTTGGTTGGATCATCAGTGAACCTGGTAGAAAAAAAATGATGTGAGTTTTATTGCTGATGTAAGCGCGTGATGAATAATAAAATTCTGAAATGAATTTATTAACTTTGTGTTTAGATGTTGTGAAAGCTTTCAATCACATTAATTCAAAATTAAAGATGGGCGTGGCACACTTGCTGGCAAATCCCTAAAAAGTTACAAACGCGACGCGTCACAATCGGATGAGGTATTACTAACTTGGACAAAATTCCTTCTGCCCTTTAATTTTCATCTTATTGTAATAATTTTCTTCTTAAATGCTCGCAATGAATAGTACTTAAAATGTACCTGCAAGTTTTTGGATTTTTTTATTTATCTATAATCTATAATATATATAAAATACAACGTCTGTCTGTCTGTCCGTTAGTGAGCTTATCACTCCAGAACCACTTATCCGATTTACGTGCTTTTTTTTAAAAACATACATGTCCTCTGGGCAGGTTATAGGAAATATTTTATTATAGCCTGTTCCAAAATATAAGATCCTGATTTTTGCCGTTTTAAGTGGGCAATATAAAAATTTGACCTTTTGTTTATGATAGGTTGCAGAAATGGACAGAATTTTATTCATTAATGCAAATAAATAAAGTTATAAGTGTTTTTGGACATGTTTATTTATAGATGCATGTAAAAACAAATGGATAAGAAGTACAAATTTACAGTTTGAATGAATGGGGTTTACTAGAGGGGGACATATTGTATAAATAAAAATATATTTTAACTTAAGCCTAATTCGGTTTCACTAACACTGTCATCAGCTGAGGTAGTTATCAGTGGTTTTATATTATTACATAAATATATGAATCTTCAAGTTTAACAACGTGCTGAATGGAATTCTTCCAGCTTTCACAAGGTATATCATTTATAACTTTTTTACTAATTTAACCGCTGACACGCTAAAGTAGGAGAAACTTTTGTGCCCTTATTTTTGATTTAACTTGATGCCAAATATGTTCAATTTGATTAAACACACAATAATACGGAGAAGTAGCAAAACAGTGTGTGCCATTTTCTCAGCTATCCCAAACATATTTCTTTTTTAATTATAGTCTTTAAAATTCCAAAAGATCACTTTTTTTATAAATAAAGTCAAAATAAATGTCATTTTCTAACATATATTCCTGTATTTTCGATTTGGGTTGCTGCAATTAGGAA
>JAHKBH010003903.1:0-11224 GCA_019049505.1 Pachyrhynchus sulphureomaculatus
GTCAAAAGTAGTCTACGTGTACCTTTAAATCCTAGAACAAAATAAAAACTGTTTAAATTCAAAAAATAAATAAATACAAGCTAGCACGTGGTTTTCACTGTCTGATTTAAAGACCATGAAAACCTCGATTTCACGGGAAATCATGGCTAATACTGTTATATTTGATTAGTACAAATACTTTTTTTCTTGTTAAAAATAATAAAATCACTGGGACGCACCCTGAAGTATAACAAATGCCTTTTTAAATATCGAAGAACGAGTTTTCGTACAATATTTTCGAGTAAGATTTTCTACCTTAAACATTTCTAATTATAAAAAAATACATAAAAATGATCAATGTGTATATGCTCTTACCTGTAATATTTAAATCCATCACAATTTTCTTCAAGATAAATTCCAAAAAGGAAAATCACTTTTTTTTAAATAACTGTTTTGTAACGAATACCAAGAAGAGAAACGAACACTTAGAGCGACAATCAAATTCCGACTGAGACTCCGGCGCGTGCTGTGTCAAATGGGGAGGGATCGTCTATTGTTCTAGCCTGTTCAACATTGTTAGGTAATTTTTTCTGGGACAAGTTTTAGGAAATCGATTTATGGCCTAAACGCTGAAATACCCCTATGTGTGTAGATTAGTATTACGAATATACCATGGCGCATTTATCATGTTTTGTAATTTTTTTTTGAAATCTCTGTATCAGTGCAATATTGATATCTTTGATACAGGCCGAGGATGTATATTATAGAGCCTTCTTATCTGTTTAATAATTTTATTGTAAATTAAAAATTTCATTTCGTATTATACTTTACGAACGTAGACTGAAGAGTGTTTAGAACGTCCATTATACAGTCAATCATAATGATACCGTAAAAAACAGTTGCTATCATTTTTCCACCGATAAAACTGTTTTCGCTTTTTTTTTGTGTACTTTTACCTTCGCCGATCCACTGTTTCGACTGCCATTTTGTCCCCTGGGTGTAATAGTGGACCTTCGGTTCGTCTACAGTCAGAAAAGGACGCCAGAATTTCTTCAGATTACTTTCCAACTTTTTGAAACACGATTTTGAAATTTCTTCCTCGTGCGTTTTTTTATCTGGAGTCAACAAATGCTGCACTCAGGTGTTTCGTTTTTAGAAATTCATACAGGATATAATGTACTTATTCATGTAAGATCCCTATCATTTCAGCAATCTCACCAAGTTTAATGCTATGAAACTAAAAAAATAAGACGTAACCAATGTAAAATCAAAAACCCTGTACAGTCCTTTAAAAGAATTTCAAATTTAAATGCTGTCTATGGTTTTAAAATTGCCAAATCGTGCGTTTGAGCCCTTAAGGGCAATTTCGTCTTACTCTACGCACCCTTCGGGGTATCGTTACCTTTCTAATGACAGGTAATGGGGTCTCAAATTAACAGGTGCCAACTTTAAGGGTAAAATTGGGTGTGTATTTTGAATAAGCTATGTTCTCTGATTTTGGATATGTCTGGATAAATTTATTCGAACAAAGCATCTTGAAATTATACATTGAAAAAAGAATCTGTGAAAAATGAACCGAAATATGGATATTTATTGGGATAGTTAAACGAAACAAAAGAGAAAACAATTAGTATCAATATTCTATTAAAATTATTAATGGAAGACACACCGGATTATATAAACCTTCATTTGAATATATCTATATATAATCTAAGAAACAATAAACGGAACATAATAACTATCAAAACACATCAAAATCGAATTTTAAAAATTAGGAAGCTAATTGCTCTGAAGAAATACGCGCAAAATAGACTAAATATTGTCCTGAAAAGATACTACTCAGTATATATCACCACTACACCCAACTAATTACATGGGCGGCAAACCTCAACACTTCTTGATTGGCCGGAAATCTGTTGTGTGAAGTACACTACCGTCAGAAAGTATTTCCCTAGCTAGAAATTTCAATGTAACTGCCAAAACTTAATAGCTAATTAAACCCTTTTATTATATTAGGCAAATTTAATTGTTTTTAACAAGTGTCCATCATAAAATTGTTTAGATAAGTCTTGTTGGTGAAATCACAATTTAAAAACCAATTAGAACAAATTTTCAAGTTTTGCATGATAATCGTTTTGAGGCGATTTCTGAGAATTTCAGTTGAAGTAAGAACTCATTTCAAGTTTCTAGGGATTATGGAAATTCCTAGTGACATTTTATGATAAAAACTATGCTATAAATACCATTGCCCTTTTGAAAATTAATCATTCCCAAACAGTACTTTGTCATTTATACGGGCTCAATTGTTTTGTGAAAATGCCAAAAACGAAAGAAGTATCCCTTGAAAATCGGGCTCTGATAATTACGAGACATCAAAATGGTCACTCGAGTCGACAAATCGCGAGTGATATGCTGGTGCCAAGAAGAACGGTGGTTTACATCGTAAAAAAATTTTCTGCGACACGTGGAATTCCCAACCAAAACGGCTCAGGAAGGCCTCGAAAAACGACTCCCGCTGAAGACAGAGCTATAACAATGTCCAGCAAACGTAATCGTCGCCTAACCGCACCAGAAATCACAGCTCAAGTAAACCTGCAGCGGCCCATCCCCATCAGCGTGACAGGTTAGCAAAAGTGGACTACACGGGAGAGTTGCAGTGACGAAATCACTTCTTAGGCAGATGAATAAACGTAAACGATTAGAATGGGCCCGAAAATTGGACATCAGAACAATGGAATGCTGTCCTTTGGAGCGACGCATCTAAATTCGCTGAAGACAGAGCTATCACAATGTCCAGCAAACGTAATCGTCGCCTAACTGCACCAGAAATCACAGCTCAAGTAAACCTGCAGCGGCCCATCCCAATCAGCGTGACAGGTTAGCAAAAGTGGACTACACGGGAGAGTTGCAGTGAAGAAACCACTTCTTAGGCAGATGAATAAACGTAAACGATTAGAATGGGCCCGAAAATTGGACATCAGAACAATGGAATTCTGTCCTTTGGAGCGACGCATCTAAATTCGAAATTTTCAGTTCAAATCGACGAATTTACGTGCGGCGGTCAGCTGGAAAGAGGATGTTGCAAGCCTGTCAGTTGCCTACAGTAAAACATGGTAGAGGTTCAGTAATGATTTGGGGTTGTTTTGGCAACGGTAAAGTTGTAAAAATCTTTAGGATAGAAGGAATCAAAATCGAAAAGAACAGTATCAAGAAATTTTGCTTCCTTCTGGAAGACATATTTTTCAAGGGAAATTTATTTTTCAGCATGACAACGACCCTAAACATTCTGCTAAACAAATTAGAGAACTTTTGGACCAATGGAAATCCGATGACGTCCTGGAAGTGATGACTTGGCCTCCACAATCACTCGACTTGAACTCCATCGAACTGCTATGGGATCATTTGGACAGGTCTGTTCGAAAACTCAATCCAACATCAGAAAATCACTTGTGGGAACTGTTACAAGCAGAATGGATTAAAATAACCGAAGAAACTAATGGACAGAATGCCGAAACTCTGTAAAGCGGTAATTAAAAAACAAAGGAGGTCACACAGATGAGAAAAATCCTGCAAAATCATGAATATTTTTCTGACTTTCTAGACTGTAAATAATGTGAAAATAAATAATAATTCATTAAAATTTAAAAAAAGTATATTATCTGGGTTTTTGTTGTCTTGGGACTGAAATAACTAGGTAGGCAAATATTTCTGACGGTAGTGTACATTTAAATTCTTGGGGGACGTAAGGAATATTATGGTTTTCTAGCCACTATATCGTGGTTTTAGCGTAAGGTGCCGTTGATAAATCTGACCAAAACAGAACTTCTTGAGTATGCCTTCTGACGTATGGCAGTAATGTGTTATATGTAAATTTCGCGATTCCCCCTGCAAAGAATGGTTTACTGTGAGGACTACATTGGGTTTAAATTTTCCCACAGCAATTCGATTCACACCTTCTGAAACTGACTAGAATGTAGAATTATGGCCTTGGTAAGGTGCTAAAATCATATTTCAAATAGGATTCATGTCCCATTATCGAGCATGTCAGGCGCATTCGTCAAGAAACCATACAGTTGCTTTGATCGGTTTCTAACAATATTTTTTTGTTTGATGGTACTATTTTTTTTTTTAACCCTTTACACAATTCGCTGTTTTTTTATTTTTCAGCTCGGACTGACAATGTTCTGTTTGCCCAATTTTCTTCGAAACTATTTGACATAGAAAGTTGAAATTTGGCACTTGTATAGGAATTGAATTTCAGGTCAAAAATGGCTTAAGGCAGGGCGACTCCTTGTCCACGACCCTGTTTAATTTAGTTATGTAGGCAATCATAAGAAATAGTGAAATGGAAAGAGGAGAAATAATTTTCAGTCTTGCTTATGCGGACGACCTAACGCTATTGGCGAAAAAAAAAATGAATTATGGCAAAATTAGAGGGTAAAGCAAGAACATATGGATTAATAATAAATGAGAAGAAGACAAAGTACATGATTATGGGGATGAATAGATGGAAGATGAAGAATACCTGAAGATAACCTCTGGGAGTGGTAAAAATTACGAATTCCAAAAAGTAGAAGAATTTACATACTTGGGGGTAGTACTAGAGAAGAAGGGACACGAGGGTAGGGAGATACAAGCGAGAATAGCGAAAGGACGCCAAAAATTTGAGAGCTTGAGAATGGTAATGAAAAACAAACACCTCTCTAGGAAGACCAATATGCGAATATATCAAACTATAATAAGACCAACGGTAACGTATGCTTGTGATACCTGGGTGCTTAACAAAAAAGAAGAAGAGCAACTGGAAACATGGGAATGAAAAATGCTGAGATTTAGCCTGGGAGGAATAAGGACGGAAGAAGGATGGAGGAGAAGAACGAACCTGGAGGTTTATACACTCTATAAGGAACCAAGAACAACAACATATGTGAAGGCACAACGTCTAAGATGGCTGAGACATATACAGCGGATGTCGAGAGAGAGAATGCCGAAGATGGTACTACATAGAAAGCCTATCGGAAGAAGACGGAGGGGAAGACCGAGGACGGGGTGGATGGAGATGGTGGAGAGGGATCTTAGGAGTATGGGTATCGGTGAGTGGAAGAGGGAGGCAATGGAGAGAATCCGGTGGAAAGTGGTTGTGAGCAATTTTGAACATTATCGTGAATATGAAATGTAAATTCGGCTCGAGGCCTAGAAGGCCTGTAGCGCTGTATAGTTTTGAAAGTTAAATATTGATTTAAGGGTTAGTGTTAGGGGATAAAATCGGAAGCGAACAAAAATTTTTTTTACTTGAACACTGGTTCAAAAATATATATAATGTAATACTTGCGCACATTTCGTATTATTTTTTAAAAAATTGCCAAAAACCGTTGTTCCCCGCTTATCTCGAAAAGTACTTATCAAAAATTTTGAAAAAACTCTCGAATATTCTCCACAGGCTGTAGATTGAACGAAAATTGTCACAAGTGCGTTACCTTTAATAATTTATTTGGTATATAAAAAACAAAAACTTCAAGGGCATCAGTTTTTAACAAAGATCGAAAACAAACTTTGTTGAAAACTCATTTGGGGTGTAATCATTTTACACCTCCATAACAGAAATTTTTATTTCAAAACCAATCAACATACGGAACACTAATTGGCCGGTTATTTTTTGTTTTAGCCCACCACTTTCTGATTTTCCTTCTTTATTTTCGTTAATTTCAAAAAATTATGGTCAGTTTTACAGTCCATCTATTAGATTTTACCTCTTTAGAAGATTTTTGAGGATTTCTAGAGTAAACACGCAAGATTTCACATCGCATTTCTTTACATCTTTAAGTTATTTTCAGTTATCGCAAAAACTTGTTTTAACTTGCATACATAAGACCACCATTCATAGGAATTTTGGTCACGCATTGACGCCTACTAAAATTACAACAAATCCGGTGCCAGAAAATTCCCAGTATTATTAAACTACAGTCTTTTTCGCTCTTGTTTTACACCACCATTAAGGAATCCATTTCAGAACGTACTCAGATATAGATCTAATTGAACATTTGTCAGCTGAACCGTTACGACGAGACTGCAAAACTATTATTAGTGTGAAGGGGGCCTTAATTATTGTCAACGGCACCGCGTGTGATCCAACGGCTTTTGATAGCCCCGTTAATTAGTGTTTTAGCACCGGTCTAATTAATTCTGATTACTCTGTCAGGGGATGTCGGGTTGTAATTTGAATTTTCGGTAATGACAATACTATGTCCTACTCTAACTATAGAAAAATCGTTATGATGACAGAACAAAGTTATGTTGCTGTAATTGTTGTTAAAAGATTTGTAAAGTTATTTACATTGTAGCTCCCTCGGACATACACTTTGTGTTAACAGTAATAATAACGATTTTTTAAAGCGAATGTAATGAAAGACTGATTTTGTCAAATTTCCACTTTATTTAGTTTCACTGAAACTGTATGACGCGTTTCGCTATACTATAGCTTCGTCTGATACAAGAAATTTTTTTTTTGCATCAAACGAAGCTATAGTATAGCGAAAACGCGTCATACAGTTTCAGTGAAACTAAATAAAGTGGAAATTTGACAAAATCAGTCTTTCATTACATTCGTTTATGAATTTCCATCAAGTAACAGCCACAACAATTCAAAGATTTTTAAAACGTTCAAATATTATGATTCTTTCAGGAAAACTCAACGCAAGTTTTGCTAACCATGGAACGATGATTGTCTAAATCTCAAGTTAAAAGCTAGACTCTAGTAAAGAACCCCGCAGCAATCTTATGGGAATATGTCTTTTTGAGGATTCGGCTAATTTTTGCATATGTTGTAGTCCTCGTCGTTCTGAACAAATGTATCTATGGACGTAACATGATTCTATGAATGAATTTAGCGCTACGGGCCTTCCAATCATAGAATCAGCATATGTGTTGACTACTAATATTCTATTTATGCTCCCTCTCCCTCCTCGCCTTTTCTGACCCACAGTGGACAGGCATAGATAATCATTTTTATCAAATGCTGATAAGAATAGCCTCGGTCCTGCGAATACAAATTCATGCACGCAGGCCATTCAGTCACTCATAAATACGGAGAAATATTAGTATTCCAAATATATTGTGATTGGAATGCCCGTAGCGCGAAATTCATTCATAGAATCATGTTATGTCTATGGAGATACTTGTTCAGAACGACGAGGGTTACAAAATATCCAAAAATTAGCTACATCCACAGAGAGATATATTCCCATAAGATTGGTGCGGAGTTCTTTGTGATTAACTCGAACGAAACTGACCAATGGTAGACATCGGTTTATTTTCGGTCCAGTACAGGCAACTGTGGCTCTTGGTCCTTATTTAGACTATGTTTACATTTTATTATTTCAATTGATAACACAGCCCCACAAAAAAAAAAGTGGGGTATACTTTTGATGCGATATATCAGATCCGTAGTATTTTTTGCCCGCTGATCACGAATCTGACGTCAGAATATCGCCATCACATCTCAATTTTTTTCTAATCTCAAAAAATAGGTAAAAATTAGTAAAAATTAAGAAAAATATACTCCTAAAAAATTGATTCAAGCTTTTTCATGAATCCAAAGATGTATTAATATGTATTCGGACACGCTAAGCTAATATTCATCGGTTGGATTAAGTCATACAGTTCTGTTTTCTTTCTAACCTCAATAAATCAGACAGATATAGTGCTTCTCGAATGCAAAAACGAATTCAAATTAAAATTCAACCGATTTTTACCAAATTTGGTACACGGGGGTTTTTTGGGTTGCTGATCATGAATCTGAGGTCGGATTTGCAAAATTCAAAATGGCGGATACAAGATGGCGGACAAAATTTTTGAAAACCAACCGATTCCTACCAATTTGGTATACAGTTGGGGAATCCTCAAACCTGATACTCTTAAACCCTAAACCCTGAAACCTTAGACTCCCACACCCTGTAACCTCAAAAAATAGACTTCAATAACCCTGTAACTTTAAAAATGAGACCCAATAAACTCAAAACCAGGACTTTTAAACCATATACTCTCAAATAGTAGACCCTTAAGCCCTAGAATTGCGAAGGTTAGACCCGCGCCTAACTTTCCTTTTTTTGGCTGTATCTTGTTCTTTTTTCCGCGAATGACCTATTCAAAGGCTTTCTGCCCAAACGCTTTTGAGGACTTGTTTCTCTTTTTAGCGACCAGCAATAGTCCGCTAGCATATGGTCATCCCATCGTCCTTGATACCGATTTTCTATGATTTTCAGATCTTGGTGAAAACGTTCCCCTTGCTCCTCACTGTAGTCGCCAAGATTATCTGGGAAATCATCGATGTGGGAGTCCAGGAAATGTAATTTTAGATTCATTAAGCAACCTAATGTTTGAAAATTTTTTAACCATTTTCTCGACTATTTCTTTGTACTTAGGACTTTTATTATTTCCCAAAAAGTTTGTTGCAACTTCTTTAAACTAAGCCAAGCAGCTTTTTCAACTTTATTCATTTTAGTAACAAATAATGAATCTTGAAACAATTTTCTTATTTGTGGCCCGTCAAATACGCCTGCCTTAATTTTAGCTTCAGAAAATTTCGGAAATTTTTTATGCAAATATTTGAAACATGGGCCGTTTGTATCTAATGCTCTCGTGAATTGCTTCATAAGTCCAAGCTTAATGTGAAGCGGGGAATAAGAACTTTTCCTGGATCTACCAATGGTGGAAACAATACATTATTTTCACCAGGAGTGAACGATTCTCTTGTTGGCCAAATTTTTTTCTTATAATGACGTTCCCTGTCTCTGCTATTCCACAGACATTTATAACAGGGATAAAGTGTAAACCCTGACTGTTGGCCAAGCAATATTGTTACAATTTTCAGATCTCCACAAATTTTCCAGTTATGATCAGCATATTTTATTTTTATCAAAAGCTGCTTCATTTTTTCATATTACTCTTCCATAACTGTGGAATGAGCAATCGGAATGGGAGCGTAAACGTTGGTATTATGCAGCAAAACTGCCTTAATGCTCCATTTAGAAGAATCAATGAACAGTCTCCATTCTTCAGGATCGTATGAGTTATTTTGAAATTCATCCATTAGACCTTTTACATCGGTACAATATGAAAGTGACAATTCCTCGTCCATTGTGAAATGTTTTCGAAATTCTTCATCTCTGTTTCTATAATAAGAAATCGTAACTTCTGGCTTAAGTAAATGTCTTTTCTTTAAAAAGGAAGCAAGATGCTCTGAACCATCTTTGGATAAGCCTAAATCTCTGACTAGATCACTAAGTTCTGACTGTGATACGAGTATTGGTTCTGGTTTACGGTTGTATGGTAGAAATTCTTTATCTGTGTCACTAGTATATGATAGGTTGTCACTAGAACATTCATTAGTAACAGTGTTTGAATCTTTTTCGACAGTCTCAATGTTTTCGGCATGAACTGATAAGGTGAAATCATTTGTTTCCATAACATCAGCATCAAGTGGTTCAGGAGGCGGAATTAGTTTAGTTGGTCTTGTTACTGTCGAAACATCGTTATAAGTAATAGTGCTTTTATTTTTTCGGTTATGGCTAGATACAACATTCATACAAAAGTAGCAATCATTTTCACTGTATGGTCTATTCCATATTGCTGGTCTGAAATATTTAATCGCCTTCTTATTGATGTACAACATTATTTTGCAAGAACTGCAAATGATGTGGGGAACCCAATCTGTATCCTGGTGCTGTATTTCAATGTTAAAACAATCCTTATATAAGGTTTTAATCTTATCCGTTATTGGTGACCCCATTTTACTCAATACGTGTTGACAGCAAATATAACAAAATGAATCACTGTTTTTATCGCACTTATGAAAAGTCCTTGTACCGTAAGACCGTTTTCTTGTTGCATTATACTCTACATGAGCCAAGTCACCCACACATGAAGAGCTACGGTCGCTGGATGACAACGGCTGCGGGCCCGCTTTCCCACCCTGACCAACCGCCGATACTGGGTTTCCGAGTCCCTGCATCGTAATTCTCTTTCTTCTACCTGCCATGACGGCATCTAGGCCGTTATCCAGGGTCTCTGCCGGCTAGTGGAGTAACACCGTTGCCCACCGTCACCACGTGGAGGTGCCCTGGATGCAGGTGGAAGAATAAAAATCGACCGATGAATTTTCTCGGCGTTCAAAATGGCGCGAAAATATCTGCCATCTTGAATTTTGCAAATCCAACCTCAGATTCGTGATCAGCGACCCAAAAAATCCCCGTGTACCAAATTTGGTAAGAATCGGTTGAATTTTAATTTGAATTCGTTTTTGCATTCGAGAAGCACTATATCTGTCTGATTTATTGAGGTTAGAAAGAAAACAGAACTGTATGGCTCAATCCAACCGATGAATATTAGCTTAGCGTGTCCGAATACATATTAATACATCTTTGGATTCATGAAAAAGCTTGAATCAATTTTTTAGGAGTATATTTTTCTTAATTTTTACTAATTTTTACCTATTTTTTGAGGTTAGAAAAAAATTGAGATGTGATGGCGATATTCTGACGTCAGATTCGTGATCAGCGGGCAAAAATACTACGGATCTGATATATCGCATCAAAAGTATACCCCACTTTTTTTTTGTGGGGCTGTGAATTGATATATAGCAAGCATCAAAAGTTTAAAATATATAATGGTATACAGAGAAAATAAAAAATAATGATTTATAATGAAGAGTAAAGTATGTTTTAAATTTAATTACAGAGCAAAATATTAATTGAAAATGTTAATAGGAATTAAAAAATTACGCTCACATTTAGATTTGTGGCCGCCCTAGTTAAAAATTCAAAAAAAACTCCAGTAAACACGTCAGTAATTGTTGGATTATTTATTGAATAAAAGAAAAGAATTTTAGGCTGAAAATAGATGAACACATCTAACAACTGTCAAAAAACTTCAAAGCTAACGTCAGTCTGTATTTGCAATAATTAGAAATTCCAGTAAAATTGAGTGTTGAAGATAAAATTGAAATTTTTCTCATAGTTGGAGATAATTATAAAACTTTTAGAGAAGCAGCAGAAATCTTTAATAATAGAGACCTTGTTAAAACTGTACACTTCACAACTGTAGGATATCTAATAAATAAATTCAAGATTTATGAAAGCGTTGAAAATAAATTTAAAAAGAAACATCGGGCATGGGTTTCAAATGAAGAAAATCAAAATCAAGTAATGCTGTCGGTAGTAGCTAAGCCAAAAGATTTACTTTGGAAAAG